>JNEU01001062.1:0-251231 GCA_000697475.1 Lichtheimia corymbifera B2541
AGCGCACCTTGGGTGCAAGTTTCACCCCGACGAGCAATATTGTTCGATTGAAGACCCCCCGTTTCATTGTAGAATTTTTAGTTATGGGCATCTTTGTGTTTTACATATGCTGTAAGCGTGGTGCTATATAAAAAGTGGTCTTTGTTCATTGTAAAGTAGGTTGACTCTGATAGAGCCAAAGATGCAGACACACTTCTTTGTGTAACTCAGCTCATTTGCATGATACTTCACAATGAACAAACACCACTCTCCATATAGCATAATGCTTATATCATATATAAAAACATGAAGGTACCCATAACTAAAAATTCTACAATGAAATGGGGGGTCTTCAATCGAACAATATTGCTCGTCGGGGTGAAGCGCACCTTGGGTGCAAGTTTCACGATCGTCGTGGCCATTCTCACATTCACCCATTGTTACCACTAGCCAAAGTTGAACAGGTCGACCTCTTGGATTTTTTTCGACGAGGCTGGTGGTGACATTGGGTGATTTTGAGATTGGCCACGGCGATCGTGAAACTTCTACACAAGGTGCGCTTCATCCTGCCGCGCAACTTTGCTCGATGGAAGACCCCACGTTTCATTGTAGAATTTCTAGTTATGGACATCTTTATGTTTTACATATGCTGTAAGCGTGATGCTATATGATAAGTGGTCTTTGTTCATTGTAAAGTAGGTTGACTCTGATAGAGCCAAAGATGCAGACGGACTTCTTTGTGTAAATCGGCTCATTTGCATGATACTTCACAATGAACAAACACCACTTCTCATATATCATCACTCTCACAGCATATGTAAAAACATGAAGGTGCCTGTTTCTTCAAATTGCCACAATGAAGTGTCGCGTCTTTATGAGAACAAGTTGATCTGCATGGCCGAGAGGACCTTCTGACCAAGTTTCACGTTCGGGATGGCCAATATCGGCGGGGGCGGGCCGTACATGTGTCTATGTTTCCGTCCATACAGTTGGACGCTGCCATCCATAACTTCATAATGAAGCGTGGCATCTTTATGAGGACGAAATTGCTCGTCGCGGTCGAAATTACCTTGCATGAAAGTTTCAAGCTTGAGATGGGCAATCTCAGGCTCAGGGAGCGTCGACCCTACTTTTGCCTATATTTGGGTCGCCCCGCATTCAAAACATTTATAATGAAGCCTGCGATTTTTAAATGAATGGAGTTGATCAGCATGTCCCAGTGAACCTGCCCACAAAGTTTGAGGTCTGAGATGGGCGATCCCAGGATAATACATACTGTTTCGATAAACCATAAATCCGGCGCGTACCCGATTTCCGATCATCCATAGTAAACCCACCATTATACCTTCCCATTCAAAATCTTCAAATGAAGCATGACTTCTTTATTTATACAAAGTTGATCAGAATTATCAAGAGTATCTTGTGTGAAAGTTTCAGGTTGGAGAGGGGCGATCAAGGTCATGGATTCATTTATAGTGTACATAGATCTCTGGTACGGTGTCTGATCTATTTAATTTCCACCTCTTCCAGTTTTAGCTTCTTCCCTTTTCCTCCTCCCATTCCCAACTGTTGGCTCATTCAAATACAACTACAACTGCGAACGATTGTCCTGCTTCAACCCATCATGTCAATTCTACCAGTGTCTTGATCCGGTAGCCTTTGACCGAATGGCAAGTCCATGGCGTGTGCACCCCACTGCAGCAACAGCCGCGTTTCTTGACACCCATATGCTTTTGTACGATCCTCGACCACAATCAACCGTGACAGCAGCAGCCATTAGCAAGGTCTTTACTCCTTTGCCTCATACAGCGTTCACAACGTTTGCCACTCTACTACAACACACGCTCTTGCACACTCCTCTGCTGCGAGCAAATGTAGCAAGCAATAGCTATCAGCAAAGTCTACTTCATTGTCTCAAGTTACTTGGCAGCAACCTGCCTTACAGCGTTGTTCACGTGAACAGCAGATAGTCATTATATAGAAGCAGCTTTATTTACGTGTCGCATCTTACTTTAATACACATGAATGCCTACGGATACGGATTTGGATATTGTTTGTACATGGAATGAAAGGAACTGGATCATATTATATGGCGTATAGTGATGGGTGATGGGGAGAGTATGCTTCCAAAACAAGCTTTGTGCCACGTCCTTTTGTTAGCATTGATAAAGAAGATAGCAAGATAACAACAAGAATGCTATAGTGGGTTAACCAAAAGAATATTCCCTTTCTCATATGAGAGGATACTGAGTCAATGGCGTGTATCATAGTGTTAAACTAATGACGTCTTTCATTGTAAGGCATTGTGTGGAAATGGTTTGTGTCACCGTTTCAGTCGCAGCAGCATGGCATTAAACAGGGGATGTGAGCGATTTATTCATTAACCGAGCATGGTTTTCAAGCCGGTATCACACGCAACACCACGGTTGTCTTTCCGAATACCCGATGGGCAAGTCAAAACGACGTACTCAACACGCATCTCGAGGTCATCGCCTCATGTCAACTCCAATCGAAGAAGAGCACGAGCCTCTTTTGAATAATACTACAACTAATCCACCTTCCAACGATCATCGGCATGTCTTTTTTGGCCAACCCCACCATTATGAAGACACCATAGAAGTATGTTGTATTATATGTCAAAACGCAACGACGCGTCTATTGTGCTATACTAAAGGACATGTGACACTATCTAGTATGATCCAGCAACACAACGCCGATTCACGTTATCTCCTTCTGCTATGGATGATGAGGATCGAGTAGCTATTGATATGAGACGTCGAGCAAGTGATATCTATGGCATGCAACCCAATATGATGTACAATTCCTCCGACTCTGCAGATAACGCATCGTCCCGACGCCCGTCCATTGAAGAAGATGTATGCTTCAGACCCAATAGCGAGAGCAAATCAGAAGAAGGAATCGATTATGATGGATTGAATGAATATGTCGAAAGTGAACAGAAAAAGGAGACCAATGGCTTTGAGAGCCATCCAATGCAACCACTGCAACAACAACAACAGCAACAACAACAGCGCCCAGCACGTGCAAGAAGACGGACATCCTCAGCAGCAAGAAGATATAGCCTTTACGGTGATCGAATGAAGGTAAGGAGGAGGATGATGATGATGGTAGATTAAACTAATCTCATGTCTTTTTTTTTTCAGCATGATTCCTTTACTGAAGACTCTGATGCATGTCGGATCACTTTGTTCTCGGTTGCCAATCCAGCTTCCATTCATGTGCGCACAATCCCGGAAATACCCACAAATGGCGAGCGGCTTGGTGATCTTTTACAAAAAGGCTGCTTTTGGCTGGATATCGAATCACCCACAGATACCGAAATGAAGACATTGAGCAAAGTAAGATGAGATAATATCATACATGGAAAAATCATCGGATATTAACGTGTAATATCAATAGACATTTCATATCCATCCATTGACAGTCGAGGACATCAGCATGGAAGAGCAACGAGAAAAGTGTGAAGTGTTCAAGAATTACTACTTTATCTGCTTTCGAAGTTTTGAGCATGACCAAAGCTCACCCAACTACTTGCAACCCTTGGCCTTGTATATCATTGTTATGAAAGAAGGTGTTCTCACGGTATGTGGATGAGGGGTGAATGTGTGAATATCATGCAAACTAACCTGCTGGCATTCAAGTTCCACTTCCGACCAATGCCCCATCCACACAATGTTCGAAAGCGTATACGCATGCTTAAGGAGTATATCGATGTGTCACCCGGTAAGCCGTATTAGCATATATAGGTATACAATATCTCATTGATATGCATTGTCATCTAGATTGGATTTGTTATGGATTACTGGATGATATCACCGACTCGTTCGCCCCTTTGATTCGAGCCATTGAATTTGAAGTTGATTCTATTGACGAGCTGGTCCTTATTCTCAAAGAATCAGAGCAATCGGATATGCTGCGAAGGATAGGCTACTGTCGAAAACGAATGATGGGATTGCTACGGCTATTGACAGGCAAGGTGGATGTCGTGAAAACGTTGGCGAAAAGGGGAGAAATCAAGCAAACGGATGGCAGTCGACCAGCATTGAGTAATGAAGTCGCACTTTATCTTGGGGATGTGCAAGGTGAGCACTTTGGCAATACGTTGCATAGTAATGCGGTATACTGATGTATCATTCCAACACTGGCAGATCATATCATTACCATGGTGCAAGCATTGAATCACTATGAGAAGATCTCGTCTCGATCGCATTCCAATTACCTGGCACAGATATCCATTGAAATGACACAGACCAACAACGAGATGAACGATGTCTTATCCAAGCTTACTGCATTGGGAAGCATTCTTGTACCGATGAATCTGGTGACAGGCTTGTGGGGTATGAATGTTTTGGTACCAGGACAATATCAGGCAAGTATGCAAGGGATGCTGTTGATGGGATTGGATTACTTACAAGCAGTTTGATTTATAGGAGGATCTTACTTGGTTTATGTCGATCATGCTTTCAATACTCGTATTTTGCATTGCATCAACCATAGTCATGAGATATTACCGGATAGTCTAGTTTTACATTGCAAACAATATATGCATGTTTATTGTGTATGTATTTAAGTTTTTTTGATTTGGATATTTTTAACTCTTTTCTTGTATACTAGTTTATATACATTTTACCACATGAATCAAGATAGAGCATCAAAGGCGATAAAGTTGACCATGTGACATTTACTCTTCAGCGAGGTTGTCAATGAGGACTTGGGCTTCAGGGTTGGGGATAGGAAGTTGAGGAATCTTGCCACCTTCACGGACACCATAGAGACGAACACGCTTAGCACCACCATCGGGGATGAGAGAGAACTTGACGTGGGTCCAGACCTTCTCGGGGTGGGCAGTGTCAAAGTAGAAGAGGCTGTGAGCACCAACCTTGGAAGGCTCAACAATGGTAGTCCACTCAGCGTTGTCAGCAGGGACCTCATCGGCAACGTTGGTAGCTTCAAGCTTGATTTGAGCGGGGTAGTTACCACAGTAGTGGGAGGTATCAATCTCAGCCTTGAAAACGTGACCCTTATCACCGAGCTTGATGATAGCGTAATCGGTGTGACCAGGAGTGCGGGAACGCTTGGTTTCCCAACCATCACCCATGTTACCACCACGGCCAGGAAGCAAAAGGTTGCTGGAGGGAGTGTAATGTTCGTTGGAGCAGAAGACACGACGACCACCGTTACCGACGAAGGCAAGATCAATGACCTCACTATAAATTCACGCGTCTTGTTAATGATCCACTCTTCATTATCCATTATCCAACCCTTTATACTTACTCCTTGTTGTCGGACCAGATGGGGTTAACTTGACCGTAGGCACGGAAACGAGCAATACCACCATCAGGGATGTTGTTCAAACGCAAGTGAGTGAAAACTTCGGTATCCTTCTCAAGAACGAAGACGTTGTGGCAAGAGGGAGGAAGCTCAACCTTGGGGAGGATTTCCTTCCATTCAGCCTTCTCGAGGTTACCGCAGGGGCAGAAGCAAGCTTCAACAGAGGCAGCAGGAGCTTGGTTACCAGTGAAGTAGTGGGTGTCGATGTCGAAACCACGGAAGGAACCAGAGAAACCGAGCTTAAGAACAGCCCTATACATATACCATGAATATCGAAATCCTTTTGCATACCATGTTTCATTATAATGACTTACCAGTCGTAGGTGGGGTTGTGACGCTTGGTTTCCCAGCCGTCCATCCAGGCACCGGTGGCTATGAAACGATGAATATATCAGCATTGGATCATAAGCGGTAATAATCAACAAGATAACTTACCAACAAACTTGCCGGGAGCATGAACAGGGGGCTTGGGGTTGATCATGTTGGTAGCGGGAGCGAAGAACTCATTGGTAACTTCGACGATGGTGGTACCAAGAGCAGAGCTGGCAAGATCAGTGTACTTGGAAAGAGGAGAGGCGTTGAAGTCTTCGAAGTTGATGCGTTGGTAGGACATGTTTAGATACAAGTGTGGGTAAAGAAACAGTTGGTGAATCCCTCCTTGCAAGGCTTTTATATCTTTTTTCATGAGGATGGAGATTTACTCCGCTTCAAATATCAGAAGGTGTATATTCACAAGTTGGAGGGGTGTGCACTATCTCCGATATGATAAAAATATAGCCTTCCTTCAAACACCCTGTTCACACGCTGACTGCAGCACAAGCGACACTACTTGGTGAAACCTAAAACAGCGCTAGGCTATCCATCCCGGTGCCTGGGTCTCCACTTTGTTCTTTTTCTGCTATATGCACCTAATCTATACTTTTCCACTTTGCTGGTTTCCTTCATTTATCGCTTTGATTTATCACCATTTAACAAATGGCATGTCTTTTGTTTGTAAATATTATGTGCCATGCAAATAAAGCCGGAGCCCACCAAAGGCGTTCTCCGTACATATGCATATGCCTAACCTCTTGTGAGCACCGATTGAGTTTTTGATCCAGTTACAATTCTACCCATTTCGGGCGGAGGTATTTGTTTCACAAGATGTATGGTGATGTGCATAGATGTCGAGGTTCTTATTGCTCCACACAATCTATTAGGGGGAAGGTTCGAGATAATACATGTAACTTTGCAATTGGATCCATTCATTCACCCAGCGATACCGATGTTTTGCTTCATTGTTATGTGTCGTTACCATACCCCGCTCATTTTCACTGAATCTAATTTGCAATGACGCAACAAACGATGGCGGACTATAATTGCACATGCCAGTGCAAATATCGTCATCGGTGCTGTACCGACGCTGCCGTACTAGAAGCTAAAAGGATGTCTTGGGCAATAAGGTGTTTCACAGTGTAGAGATGAAAATCTCACTCCGTGATCTCGGCCATGGATAACTGTTACATTGTGTCTTGTGTTGCCATTTGAGTTAAGGCTGTTATGGTTGCTCATACAACAACATTGTTTTATGATGATGATGGTGCAGGTGGAATGACCTATGTTGTTTGTGTATAATTTACTCAAAACTGGTCCGTGGTTTCGGTCATATCAAATTATACCTTAGTAAGAAGGCTATAACGTTTCGTTTGGGTCCGCGGGGTTGCCATGATCTTGTGGCGAAGGCAAATGTATCATGTTTTAGTAGCCAATTTTGTTAAAGGAGTATAGGTGGCCTCCCACAAGGAAGTATGTTTTGGACCTTTGTGCAACGTATAGGTGGCGTCACACAAGAGGGTGTATAGGTGGCCTCGTACAAAGTCTCGTTTATGTGACACAAAAAGAACGTTACTTCGCATGGATTGAGAATGGATGATTCTCGTGAACACTGGACATGATGAGTAAATACCAGGGGCTGACTCATGAATTACCAATGCTATAGCTCTTGTGACATCGTGAAAGGAAACAACGTTGGTTAGCCATTGCAAGAAACTTTCAGCTACCTCGTGCCTTTTTTGTTCATTTGGTATATTGAGTGTGTGTGTGACAAACCTACGCTCATTGCTGTCATTATTGCACATACATCCCATGCCAACATTATAATGAACATATGCTGATTGGCTAAAATCAGGGTTCTAAGAAGATGTGTTGGTGCAAAAAGAATGATCGTCAAGTAATTGGACATTGTTCCCAGCGTGCACAGACAATGACCGGAAAACCAAAAGAGTACATTTTGTGTAATGCATGATGCTGGTGTTCAAAGTCATCGTTAATTTGACAGGCGAACGATGGTAGTGTATTAAAAAGGTGGTCAATGCATCAGTGCTATTATGTGGTAGAGGGATAGTGAGATGATGCATACACTATTGGTTGTGTGGCATGTCATGTCAGCCCAACTCGTTATTGTTCCGACACCGCAAGCATACAATTTTGGGACCTTCCAAGATCGTGCGTTTTTTTCTTTCTCTTCCTCTTTTTTCTGAAGTCAACCGCCATCATCGATGCACCCTAATCAGTGTTCTGTCGTCTTAGTGACTGGCGACACCAATCGATCCCAAGACACTGTGTCGATGTGTAAGGCGATCTATGATGAAGGTAAAATTCGAGGAATCCTCTTTCATTACAAACGCATACACGCATGTTTGACATTGTTCTTTCCGCATGCCTTAGTCCAAGTAGCATCTGATGGAAACGATGCTTTGAAAATGTTACGCAACCATCCACGCTTGAATTCTCGAACTACCTTGCTCATCATTGATGTTGATACCCACGACCGGAAGATTAACGATCAACAACACTGCGCACAGCTTCTTCAAAAGATTAAAAGACAACTAAAAAACCGAACGTTACACGATGTCATTCCCATAGGTAAGCAACTCTTGGGAGCTATCAAAGATCACACGTACACACCAACAATGTCATTTGTGATAGTATGTTCCTGTAGAGATGCCCCCGATTTTATGATTGAATGCATAGTCAATGGAGCAGCCGATTTTATTGTAAAGCCAATACGACAAGAGGTGGTCAAATCATTATTTTTGGTAAGGGGTGGGAAGATTCGCAAATCGATCACGCGACATGGCGCTGATTGCATGGTTTTTAGAATGCATACCGGTACCAGGTTGATCTCCCAGCACCAATGACACGATACGTCCACCACAACCAACGTTCTCCGCTACAGACGTCAGACTCATCTTCATCCAATGGAGATCTGGGTGGCCAAGTCTGGGCTCATTTTCAAGATAGGCTTAAGAGCGTCTTCCTCAATGAAAACTGGTAAGCTTAAATGATAAAGGAAGGGGAGAAAGAGATAAGAGGAAGGGGAAAAAACCACATGCTCATTGTACAAGTTCGACTAGGTTGCTGCAGACTGTGTATAATTATTATTGTCATCATGGCTGTATGCCACATACGAACATTTTGCCCATGTCGAGGTACGTATGTAATCACATTTTGTGAACTGCATGGATTGGGGATGCTCATGTGTTATTGGCAGAGACAAAACCAATGAGCTTCAGCGCCAAGTATGCAGCTGGGACTTTTTATCGTTGGATCTTAGCATCGACGACCTCGTGGCAGTCGTATGTGTGATTCTCAAGCAGGTTTTGGAGCTACCCGAACTTGTCGAATATCGAGTTTCCGACGGTAAATAAGTGTGCGTTTGCATGTCGTGCGACAACAGAAGGCCACGTGGCTGACTAACTTCAATCCCCCATTGCAGACGACATGTTGACGTTTGTCTTTGACGTGTGTCACTCGTACCACCAAGAAAATCCTTATCATAACTTTCGTCATGCCGTTGACGTTTTGCAATCAACCTATTTCTTTCTATGCAAGATTGGTGTAATTGATCCATTTTTTGATTCTGATCCAACATTGCAGCGGCCCGATAATGCACCTGGTCTTCAAACTTTGCTTCGTCCTTTGGATGTGTTTGCTATCCTGCTGGCTAGCCTTGGTCACGATATCGGTCATCCTGGTGTCACCAACACGTTTATGGTAAGACAGCCATGATTGGAACATATCAGCATGGCTAACAATGAATGTCAATAGGTCCAATCATCAACGCCTTTGGCTGTGTTGTACAATGACCGATCAGTCCTCGAAAGCTTCCATTCGATGGCATTTTTCCATATATTGGGCAACAGCTGTTTTCGCAAGCTGACGGAAATCAAAAATCGCCCTGATCATGCATGTAATTGCTGCTGGTGGTTTGGGGGGGTGGAGAGAGAAAGGGGATGAATAACAGCACACGTGTGGTACACATGCTTGAATGGTGACTTACCATGGGTCGCATGTTGTAGATTTCCGCAAGGTTGTTATTCATAGCATACTGGCAACCGATATGAGTATGCACGATGAATACGTTCGACGAGTGGAAGAGCAAGCTGAAGCATGGAAAAATGACGATATTGATATCAGCAATAAGGAAGTCTGTGATCGAGAGCGATTGACATTATGCGGTGCATTAATCAAATGTGCTGATATTGGCAATTGTGTAAGTCAATGAGATAGCGTAATATATCAATCACTCATTGCCTTTTGGTTACGTTGTAGGCTCGGCCATTTGAAGTTGCCAAAAGCTGGGCTGAAGTACTCGCTGAGGAATTCGCACAACAAGGTGACCTAGAAAATGAATTAGGACTTGAAGGATTGCCGATCAACCAACGTGGCAAGGTAACCTTGGAGCAATTCCAGCTAACGTTTAAGCGCAACATTGCCATCAAGCTTTACAAAGCTGTCGCACAAGTAGCACCAGGTCAGTTGAGGACATTTCTGCACAAGGTCAATCATTCAGGTGCATTAACCCAATGCATCGTGTCAATAGGCATGCGCTTTTGTACCCGGTTTATTGAAGAGAATATCATAAAATGGGAAGAACGTGAGTCGAGCTGTAACCATGACTCGGGTGTTACGGTTCACGTGGAGGGTGGAAATGAGGATGAAGATCGTGAACAAGCTGGCACATGCTTGGAACAAGGTAATAGCCGGCCCAAATATGCAATCATGCATACGCTAAGTTTTGGGTTTATAAATGAATTTAGATGAAGGCTCGTCACATTTAGCTACACCTACGAGAAGAAGGTCCAGCGGTAGTTTGCCATATGAAATAAGATCACCCGATGTGCGAAGAGATCAAGGAGCAAAGGGTGTCCTGCCATATGAAGTTTCATCACCTGAGGTACAAAATGATCAAGCAGTGCAAAGTGAACAGGAAGGTCCAACGGCAGCCAACAGCATGCAAAACACTGCGAGACGTAAATCGGACGTGTTCAGCTTGGTATCATCCGATAGTGCTCCTCAACCATGGCCTAGAAGACAACGCAAAAAGGTCCGACAAGATTCTCATTCCACATCGTGTCAATGTTTGCTCCAATGACATCACTTGACACCTCTCGTTCATCCATTATTACGTTGTTATACCCATTTCTTGTAAATCCTTGTCATGTTTCTCTCTCCAATGTACACAACACATTCCCCTTCTTGTATATTTTAAATTGAGCTAGAGATCCATCTCCTACTCCAACCCAAAAAAAAGACAGTAGCATATACCTGTAGAGCTCAATCACATGTATTTGTTGGTAGAATGGGTAAATTGTAACTTTGAATCTATTCTCACCATTTAGAAGCGCACCATGAGGCTCCTCCATCCACTGCAATAACTGCCCCATTTGTGTGGTGGCCTGCTCGAGATGATAGGTAGATGCAAGTGCCTGCAATGTCTTCAGCACTACCAATGCGGCCCATAGGATTTGCAGCCTTAATCTTGTCACCATGCTTTTGGAGTGTCTCTGCCATAATCTTGGATTGGAATGCGCCAGGTGCAACCACGTTAAAGGTGACCTATTACTGTTTGTGTCAGCATCCATGCATCATGTACATAAAACATCGATCTCTATTATTACGCACGTACCCCTCTATGCCCAAGTTTTGCAGCCATGTGTCGTGTCATATGGTGCAAACCAGCTTTAGCCGCTGTATATGAATACGTTTCAGTGCTCACTGCACCAAAGCCGTTGACCGATCCAATGTTAATTACGCTGCTGGGATTGGAAGTGGATACCTTTGCTGTCAATAATGGGAAACATCTGTTGTATGTATGTATAAGTACAATGTGGATCAAACACGGCAACCTCTTCTTGTGACCTACAACTGAGTCAATTGGAACACGCGCCGTAAATTCAGGTTGATGACCTTTTCAAACGCCTCATCAGGAAAAGTGTCGAATGGTTCATTCCACACTGCGCCAGCACAATTTACAAGGACATCAAGGTCTGCATAAAATTTGTGTTAACGACTCGTATGAAATAATCTCTTGATTCCAAACCTACGATCTTCACGTTGGGAGATATCAGCAACAAGACGTTTGAGATGGTCAGGCTTTTGAAGGTCTGCAGGGATAGCAAAACATTGACCAGGGCCTCGCATGTTTAATTTGGATGCAACCTTGTATCATATGTCAATCTTGGTTCCTTTGAAAAACACAACCTATTATACCGTTTCATACCTCTTCGCACACGTTTGCCTTTCTACTTGTGATATAAACCTTTGATCCAGCTTCCACGTAACCCTATGGATGCAATTATAATATCAGCACTGGGATGATTGCTTCAACAAAGCTAGATACGCACCGTAGCGATCATCTCTCCAATTCCGCTAGATCCACCGGTCACCAAGACAACCTTTGCGTATCGCAGTCAATATACAGTGCGTTGATATGCGATACACTCATACCTTGTTTTCCACGTTGAATAAGTCTTTCATGATGTAACCTGTTTTGATGATGTTCAAGCACCAGCATACCCTCAAGTTTAAATACGCTGTGCGATGCATAAAGCTGCCTGAGAAAAACAGCCGTCATCCCTTTCATCCATGAGAAAATTGGGGTAACAAGGGCCAACTTATGCTGTACTACCTCGCCCAGTTGTACATGAACCCGAATTTGAACCGACATGATAAAACAATCCAATCCACTTATAATATAGAATAGCAGTAATGTCCTTGTTATTGAGCGTTTATATTATATGACTTGCACCAAACACTAGCGTTACTACATCTTTGCAAAACAAAGAGCACCGCCATCCACGGCAATGGTTGCACCATTTGTGTAATGACCAGCACGCGAAGCGAGGTAAATGCAGGTACCAGCAATGTCCTCTGGAGATCCAATACGGCCCACAGGTGTCTTAGCACGGATCGAGTCGCCATATTTCTCAAGCGTCTCACGCATCATTTTGGATTGGAAAGCACCTGGTGCAATGGTATTGAAGACACATCCACGATGACCAAGTTTTCCGGCCATATGCCGTGTGAGATGATGAAGTCCTGCTTTCGCGGATGTGTAAGCAAAGGTTTCTTGAGGAGCAGACTAGTCGAAATATCTCACGTCAGAGAGATGGGATCCTTCATCACGTACTTCATACATACCCGAAAACCATCCACAGATCCAATGTTGATGACAGATGAAGGGTTTTGCAAGCTTGATTTGGCTGTGAGCAAGGGGAAACAACTGCAAAAGGACAAACGTCGTTAAAAAGTGACATTGCAAAACCATACGAAAGGGCACGCTTACGCTTGTGTGAGGCTAAAAACACGCTTCAAGTTGAGAGTGATGACTTTATCAAATGCATGATCAGGATACGTGTCGAAGGATTCGGCCCAATTGGCACCAGCATTATTCACAAGCACATCAAGATCTATATGGAGGATGAGCATGATGAGATATCACATTCGACATCACCCATCCATTGGTTACATAAAACTTACGATCCTCTCTTTTGCTCAACTCTTCTACAAGGCGTTTGACTTCATCCAATTTTTGCAGGTTGGCAGGAATAGCAATACATTGGCCAGGTCCTTTCTCAGAGAGCGTCTTGGCAACCTGTAACATGACAAGGTTAGGAATGTTGAAAAGAGAGAGAGGATGGCTGTCGACATACCTTGTCGCATGCATCTGCCGAGCGGCTTGTGATGTATACCTTGGCACCTGCTGATACAAAGCCCTACATATAAATGGCCAAAGATCAATCAATGTACATTACGATGGATGATAACAAACCTTACCGTAGCAATCATTTCTCCTATGCCTCGGCTGCCGCCAGTGACAAGCACCACTAATAACCCATCGACATGAGCCATATTGCAACATGATAATAGACGTCGGTTTGTACCTTTATCTTTGACGTTGAAGAGATTTTTAATGTCCATGATGGTAAATGTCGGTATGTATTAGTCTCCTGCTATGTGGAAAGAAAGCGAAAAATGCTGGCTGATACAGATGCGTGTGTGGTGAGAATATATAAAAGCATGGCAGTGGTGTGGTGTGTGCGTGTGTGAAGGAGACATTACTAATAGTAAATGGACTTGTGTAACATGCTAGACTTGAAGTATCCTTTCATAGAATGCAATCAGCTACAAAAGCGGAGCAAAAAATGACAAGGTGTCAAAAAAAAAAATCCGATGGTTTATGCATGTTTTCCCCTACCCAAATCCTTACCTTCATATGGCATCGTCGTTGGATAAGCTGAGTTGGATACATTGCCAGTGCGTTGTCCTTCCATCGCACAATCGCATAAAGTGAAGTTCCATTCCTTATGACTGTCTCCACGCACTGGATTTCGCTTTCCCAGTCGTACGATAATTCACTCCTGAAATCGAGGTCAAAGATAACTTCTTGTCCCTTGAATAAATCCGACTGTGTTGTTCGGTCTGCAAGCTGCTGTATTGACTGATTGAGTGAGGCTGCTGGTGCGTGATGATGGCTCGTATCATCCTCGGGTGGTGATATTGGTGCGGGGGTCATAAATTCCACGGTGCGCTTGACTCGTGGTACCAATGCTTCTGGTTCAGGGGTAAGACTTGAGGATGATGATCGTGCCGGATCTTGTATAGGTTCTGAGAAGGATACGGATGGTACTTGCTGAGGTTGTGTGGAGGACGATGATGGTGATGATGGTTGCTGCTGTCGTCGGGAGGTTGATGATGGCGGTGTCGGTGAAAGCGTCAAGGCGTCAAAATTAAATGTTGACAAGTCGCTTGTGATTGATGACAAGTCCTTTCTGGTCAGGCGTTTGCGTTTCTTCAATATGGATTTCAATTGCAGTGGTTGTTTAGAAGCAGCTGGTGATGATGACGATGGAGGAGTCGATTCGGAATTGCTCGTTGCAGTTGGCTGTTGCATAATCGGCGGTGATTCAGTAGCAGCTGATGGTGATGGTGGTGGTGACGATGATGATGATGGAGGAGTCGATATCGGTTTGCTTGTTGAAGGTTGTTGTTTTACTGTATGGCGATGTTTGTGCTTACGGATATTGTGCGTTACATCCAACATCAGCAATGGCTCATCAGAGTTGCCTTTCCGCCTAGACATTTTGTGATTGGGTGCTTCCTTGATATCCATTTTCCTCTTTCCAGCATGTGAACCAGACTTTGAATTGCCCTGTTGCTTTCCACGCTTCTTCCAATAACTGTCAATGTATCTGGAATCGAGTCTATTTAATGGTACGTTAGTAATACTTGTTTCCCACCCATCATGTATACTCACAGCTTTTCATCAATCCAACTATCCGTCCTGGTTGGATGTCCCTTCCATCGCATAAAGTATCTGAATCCCTACATAGACCATGAGTAATCGTTATCCATCGCCTGATAGAATATCACTTACAGCTTCGCCTTGTTTCTTTTCGTGGTCGAGAATCATATGAGGTTGTTTTGCTCCAATAGCAGACTGTAAAAGGCGTTCTTCCTCTCCACCACGCGTCTTCCAATAATTGTCTGTGATCTCAGGATCCAAGCTATTCAACACAAACATTAGCAATGCTCCCTTATCAATCCATAATGTATATTTACATGTTCTCTTCATCTTCCCATGTGTCGTTATCGGACGAGTAGCCTTTCCATCGAATAAGATATTTCAACCCCTACACGTGGTGGTACGCGGTCATTGTAAGCAAGCTGCCTATTGATCGCATTGTATATAACCTTACAGGTTGATTACGCTTCTTGTGATGTTTGAGAATCCGATCCACGACATAGATTCCATCGTCAGCTTCTGCGTCAGTCATTGGCGGTTGTCGTACGCAGGGCTATTGCAGAGAGAGAGGTGTTTGAGTGCGGGGTGGTTTGGGGGAGAGAGGAACGAAGGGACTTTTGGAGGAGTGTTTCCAGCGGATTCCCTTTTAACTCAGCTCAGCTACCCTCTCCAATATTTATAGAGGCGCATCTCGAGACACAACACTCTTTGTTTCTTTTTCCCATTCCTTTCACTTTTTCTTCTAAACAGGCAAGTGTCAACAACATGGTCGTTTATTGCACGTGATGAGAGTTCTGCGCACGTCTTATTCGGGGGCAACATATGGAGAACCCATTTCTTGATGCCTTCGGGTGTCTTGGATGGCGAACCCTCTCCATCCCCGAGCATGTGGATATTTGCGTGGGTTGTCTGATGCTACTATGACATAAACGACATGATGAAAAAATTTTCTCTATCGATCTGCAAGTGCTAACATGATTATCTTACTATACAGATTATCTTCATCCATGGTTGGGATCGTTGTTTTAGCTAGGATTATAACATGATGGGGAATAAAAATTTTCGTTTATTGGTATACATATTATTGTTTAATCTGCTTTGAGTCTTTCCACCTCTCTTTCCAATTCTATTCTACGTTGTGTCTCTTGTTCGAGCTTGGATGCAAGCTGGTTGTAGGCTAATCTTGCTTCTTCCAATTCCTTGTTCACATCCTGCTCCTCTTCATCTTTGGCAAATGATACGCTCATCACCGTTGCTTCCACAATACGCACCACGCGCCACAAACGGAAGATGATAAGCAGCTCGGCCACTTCTCGTTCCTTGCCATGGAGCACAATATCAAAGACAAACGTTGCAACGACCACTGCAGATGAATGTGACATGATGTTAGTCTTATCATCACTCTCTCTTTCCATGTCACTTACCAACAACGTCAAGGATATGCAACTTCCAATGAGGCCATCCCGGTAGATAGTAACGAGGACCAAAGGCAATAAATGCCAGCACGAGTTCAAGCAAAAAGATACAAGTGACACCCTGACTTATCACATCTGCCGCTTCCACAAAGAACTTGATACGCTGGCTTGGCTCGCTATTCGCCTGACATTCGTGCAAGAACGTGTATATGATTTGAAACAGGACACATACTGCGTCCAGGATGACCAAACCAATGACACCAAGATGCACTTTTTCATTCTCGAGAACCTCGCCTAGTTGGTGACGCCATTCAGCACGTTCTTCTTGTTGGCTTGGACCACGTGCTGCTGCTGCCGCTGTTGTTTCGGCAAGCTCTGGGTCGCGTGTAGGCAACGCACCGTATGTTGTCATGGAGACCGAAGAAAATTATTCTAGAGAAAGAGAGAGAGAAAGGAATAGAGAGAGTTACACTGCATCATTAGCCAAAAAAAGATCAATACAGCCAACCTTATTCTTTTTTATTATTCCCTTTATGATCGTAATGTGTAGCTTTGGATATGCAATTCACTTGAATCGTCTATGGAATATTGAATCTCACATTCAAGCTCACGTGGATTCGTTGTGCCCTTGTGACATGTAAAGACACCTCGGATCTTGGACCCACGCTTCATAGGAATTGGTTTCTCAAGCACAAAAGTGGTTTGTTTCCAATGCGTATCTTCACCAAATGGGCTTGTGGTCAAGTAAGTTTCGCCATTCACACGCTGTGCTTCTTGAGATAAGGGGATTGGATGGCCATCGCGGGTAAACCATGTATCGAACCACCCAGCAAATGCATACACAGTACTATCACGGGTTGCTTCGATTTCAAAGGGTGTCTTGAAATCAAGTTGGCGTGTGACAATTTGCTGCAGGTACAAATCTTTGAGCGTCGCCACCGTAGACATGACACAGTGGGGCTTGATAAAGTCAACCAAGGCTTCATTGATAACAGGTCCCTTCATCGCAGACATCTTGAATCCGTATACATCGTCCCAAAAGTTGTATCGATCATTCTTCAAATCCTCATCATCCAAAGCAGCCATCAGGATACGGGTGTGGCTAGGTGCCACTATTTACATTGTATCAGTGAGGTGCTTTTACCAGGGATATGTTTGTACTTACTGATGCCATTGGGCGCCAACCACTTGTTACGAGCATTGAGAACTGAATCCAACATGGCTTCGAACAACAAAAAGTAACCCATCCACTCTGAAACGATGATATCGACTTGTGCAACAGGTAGACTAATCTCTTCCACTTTGCCACGGATCACACTATCAAAGTACCTCTCTGTCAATATCCTCTATCAAAGCATTCCTCCCCATCTTATATACTTACGTGATGATGTTATCCAATCCATTCTCCTTGATGTTGGCTTCAGCCTTTTGCACAATGTTTGAATTATCCACGGCAAAGACTAAATGACCGAATTCATGCATGAGGATTTGATCGAATCATGGGTATCATTGCCTTACCCTTCTTTGCTCCTGCCTTGGCAGCGAACATGGACAGGATACCAGTGCCGCATCCAACATCCAACACAGTCTATGAAACGATGTAAGTTTGCTGGTTCTCTTTTCAACATAACATGCGCCTACTTACTTTGTCCTTGAATACATCCTTATTCTCATACATGAAATCACGGTATGCCTCGGTCCGTGCTTTATCCTTCAACATTTGCTCATGGATTTCTGAAAGAGTGAAACAGATGAGAAACGGGATAAGGATGGTTGCAAAGTATGTCTTACCATTGTGTGCATAGGATTCAAAATAATAGTTTCCTTCATCCTCAAGTGCCTTGCCAGTGCCTGTGCGGACGCTCACGACGGACATGGAACGCTCACTATGATGCTCCAATCAATATCTTACCTACATATCCTCCTCCATGTATGCCCATCAACCCATACCTTCGCGTGTCATCAATGATATTATCCAAGAAGGTTTTCTTGACCATTGTTTGGTAGTCTTCAAATTGGCTCTTCAATTCGCTATATCGTTCATCGGCGCTGTGGAGCATGGCAAGAAGCTTCTTTTCGAACTCGGTGGTAGGTTGGATGTTGGAGAGATCAACTGTGACAATGAAAGATTGAGTCATTGTCTAGCCCTTTCGCCTGTGTGTTGACAATGCCAACTCACCTTGAGTTTCCTTTTCCAAAAGATCCTCTGGGATATCATCTGCGATTTCCAATTCCTCGAAAGCTATATGGATATGCATTAATACTAAGCAAAAGTAGAGATGGTATCCTATTCACGTTACCGAACAAGAGCGCATCATCCTCCAAAACAGGTTGCAGTAATTCATCATCCTCCCAAAAGTCTTCATCTCCCGTCAATTTGAATTCTTTGGTGTTGGCAAGATCCGGTTTGAGTTGCACCTGTCAAAGATTGCTTTCCTCAGTATACGATCCCAATCTTTATGCACGTCATTTACCTGCTTGCGAATATAGTTGATCATGCGGATACACTTGTAAAAATCGAGACCTTTGCTGGCATGTGAGTATTGATTGTCAAAAAAGGACAATGAAAATAAAAAAAAACTCTTACCCAGCGAGCGTTTGACAGCCAAGAAATCGAAACCATGCACTTGCTGACAGTGTTGGAAGGCATCCTCGGGTAACTCGAAAGTCTCAGCACAAAACAAACACTTGGGTTCAGCATCGTATTGGTCCTCACGCTCCCAATCGTCCCAGTTTTCTTGTTCTATGCCATGCATATTCGATCGATCACCCCCGTTAGCTCAACTCGACCCAAGATCTAGAGGATAAGCTTACCATTGGGATCTAACTCGGAGGCTGTATATTCAGAAGCTGCATATGCTGATCCTGGGGATCGACTAGGCATTGCCCAGTTGCTGGCATTCACTCGATAGGCCATAAGGGATAGAGAAGGTTTTTTTTTCGGGTTGACAATAAAAAGGATGCACCTGACCACAACGAGTTCCACACTCTCCCTCCACCTCCGACTTGAAAGCAGCATAAGCGTGACTTGGAAGCATATCATACATTCTTGTAAACTATCATTTGGAATAGGCTTGTAGACAGATCTCAAATAAAGATTGAGTTGGATGCCGTTATAGCTCATGGCATATCAACAAGAAGCATATAAAGAAGCAGTGCATAATGCAAACGAAATGACCAAATCCGGATTTCTATATATCAATGATTCGCAGATAGAGAGTTATTGATGGGATTGTGTGTTATCAAGAGACATTGAAAGTCAATGAGTGTGTGCAGTACTACCACATGAGGTCATGGTGGATCAGATAATATCCCGCGTTCCGCTAACATAGCTTTAAAACATGATTGTCTCATTTATTGGGCTGGGATCCAAAAAGAACTTTTTGTGTGGATACTATATACAAGAAGATCCGATTGTAGCAGAGATATGATTTATACATAGTGGAGGGAGGTCATTGTGATAATATATGCAAGATCGAGTCTGATCCAGGAACGACAAAAAGTCAAAAAGATTTTAGTTCGCTTGCGTCATTGGCTAGGAAACTGCTCTCTATGGTAACCAAGCAAAAGCCGCCAGTCACTAGGCTGAACGGTTGTGTTTTTTCCAAAAGATCAGGACCGAAGCTTCCGTGTCTTTCTTTTACTTGTTCGACCTAACAACCACGTCCTTTTTCTCTTTGACAACACGACGCTATATTTCTGTTTCGACCTTATTTAATTCACAACCCGATTCCACGACAACATGCCTCCAAAGAAACAGACAAAGAATGAAAAAAAGAAGGCCCAAAAGGTCGTCGAAGACAAAACCTTTGGCATGAAGAACAAGAACAAATCGGCAAAGGCTCAGCGTTATATTCAACAACTACAGAGTCAGGCTAAGCACAATGCTCAACAAAACGTAAATCGTCTCCCTTGGCAACCGCTGATTGGCAACGGCTTTCTCACTCATCTACTCTTTCATTCTATAGCAAGACAAGAGCAAGGCAAAGAGTGTGGATAAGAAGGAGGAGGATCGAAAGCGACGAGAGGAACTTGCCGAGCTCTTTAAGCCTGTGCAGACACCACAAAAGGTACCATTTGGCACTGATCCCAAAACGGTGCTTTGTATGTACTTCAAGCAAGGCCATTGTGAGCGAGGAGCCAAGTGCAAGTTTTCACACGACCTTAACGTGGATCGTAAGCAACAAAAGAAAGATCTTTATACCGATTCTCGAGCAAACGGTAAGTTGGATGTTGCGCTCCTTTGATGATGATGATGAATGTGGCTAAAAGGGACATTTATATCAGACACAATGGAGAATTGGGATCAAAAGAAGCTCGAGGAAGTCATCAATAAGAAGAGCAGCAAGCAACCTCCTACCGACATTGTGTGCAAGTTCTTTTTGGAAGCCATTGAAAGCAGCAAATATGGATGGTTCTGGGAATGTCCAAATGGCGGTGATAATTGTAAATACCGTCATGCATTGCCACCTGGTTTTGTGCTGAAATCCCAACAGGCAAAGAAGGCCGAAAACAAAAAAGAGATTTCTTTGGAAGAATTCTTGGAGAGCGAGGTAAAAAAGAAGAGGATGTCATGATATGTGTCGACCACTTTATTGATGATGATGAATGTCACTTTAGCGTCACAAACTTGGTTCTAATCTGACACCAATGACCCTTGAGACTTTCCAGGAGTGGAAGAAGAACCGTATTGCCAAGAAGGATGCAAAGGAACAAGCTGAGCGTAAGGCTAAGGAAACTCGTCTGAAAGCTGGCCGATCACAAGGCATGTCCGGTAGAGATCTGTTCGAATTCAACCCATCACTGGCTATGGAGGAGGATTATGATGATGAAGCTATGGATCTTTCCATGTATGAACGGCGCGATGATGATGAGGATGAGGAGGAGAACCAGGTTAGCCAAGGTGTACAAAACATGTCTGTGCAGGATGCCGCTCAAAGCGGCAGCTCTGCCTAATAAACTTGATTTCTGATACACACAATGGTCTATATATATATATATATGGAGGTGTCCAATGGGTTATATAAAAGTGTTGGTTTGGAGGTGTGGTGAGGGAGAGTGAGAGGGGAATGATAAAAAATTACCGCTGTTGGGAAGCAGTGTGCTTCTCACTCCTTTTTTGCTCTCTTTTTTTTCAATGGCAGACAGCCCAACGATACACGAGATATGTTCCAGTGAAGAAGACGACTACAACACATCGAGCAGTGGTGACGAGGAAGAATACGAAGTCGAACGCATTGTTGATCACAAACGATTGACTCGAGTAAGACTATACGCTTTGCCATTCGTTATCAACGCGTACTCATTTAGATCCCAACTCGTGCAGGGTAGATTCAAGTATCTGATCAAATGGAAGGGTTACAGCGATGAAGAGAATACTTGGGAGGCAGAGGACAATATGTAAGTATTGTATATATGCATTCAATGCTGTTCTTTTATTTATGATGCTATTGTGAATAGTGCTGCCCCAGAGCTATTGGAAGAGTATTGGAGGAATCATGGCGACGATGCTGACACTGGACGCGAAAACAAACGGAAACGTGTGACAATTCCAGAAGATGAGGACGCACGTGCCATGCCACCACCACCACCACGAACACCAAGACGTACTCGACAAGATAACAACCAACGACAAACGCTTGGACGACGCACAGTGAAATTCAATGGACATGATGTGATTGTGGATGATGCTTATCCTAAGAATGCGGATAAGATCGACTGGGAAAAAGAAGTCAAGGCGGTCGAGCTTGTAGGACCTCAGGCAAATGGAGGACTTGAAGCTGTTATCCAATGGTAAAACTTTGCTATTGATCAATCCATGCTGTCACGTTGTACTTATGCTCATTTCTCATAGGAATGATGGAAAGTACTCATTGCATCCTTGCTCCTTGCTTCACCGGAAATGTCCAATCAAGGTAAATCACTGACATGGATCTAGCCTTTTTACACAATGCTTATATTACATTGTAGTTACTCAAGTATTACGAGAACCTGCTAGAGTTCAATGTTCGTTAAGCGTATCCATGGCCCTGTATCATCCTATTACATTTTGCACCTATTCAATCAGTATTATATTCACATCAATCACCTCATTATCATTGTCTCTCCTCGAGTACACCCTCTTTGCAACCAATACACGACATCCTTTATTCGACCATGTGTCTTTTGTCATTCCATCATGTGAAATTATACGTTTTCGCGCTCATACAACTCCTCCATTTATCATACCCTGATTTGTATCTTGGATGTTTTCGTGTATTACAAAAGGATAAAGAATCGAACCACTGCTTTAATTACGGATATGGCTCATTTATTATGATAAAGAAATACATTTATTTGCAAAAGCACACTACATAATCATACATCGATCACCAGGTTGTCCTTGCCTTGGATTATAGGAGGTTGCACTAATGCGATATTGCTTTTTGGCGGATGCTGGTTCTGTGCTTGTTCGATCAGGTTCGGGTGCAGGTGGAGCAGCGGGTGTTTGAGGTGGGGGACAATAATAAAGATAACCACCTGCTGGTAGTTGAGGCAAGCTAAAAGGAGGTGATGGCATTGGTGGAGGTGGAGGTGGTGATGCTGTTACTGCCGATGAATGTTGTTGTTGGTATGGAGGTGGTGGGGACGATGGGAATCCACCAGGCATGGAACTATCCATGGATTCCTTTTGGCTGTTGGCTGCTGCCATCTTTTTCATATGCTTGGCTTGTCGTGGACTCCAAAAGTTAGGATCACGTGGTTCTCGGTTGGACTTTTTTCTTGCAAGGAATGATTTTTTCTTTTTGAGCTTTTCAACTGGTGGTTGGGGTGGTGGTGATGATGGTAGTTCTTCTTGCTGATAATGAGTTGACATGTTATTCCCAACCATAGGTGAGGTCGGCGGTATCCCACCAGCTGGAAGTATGGCATTGGTTGGAGTAGGCGATGATAATTGTGCTTGCTGTAGCTGTTCCTGACGGTATTGCTGCTGCAACCCATTCAGCAATGCCATGGTAGAGGGGGATGATTCAGGTTGAACAGCCGTGCTACTTGGCATATTATAGTAATAATTGGCAGCATTGTTCTGCATTTGCATCTGCCGCTGCTGCTGCTGTTGTTGCTGTTGGTGCCGTTGTTGATAGTAGGATGTAAGCAATTGCAGTCTGTAGGCATCAATTTGTTGTTGATTCATGGTGAAAGGATAACAATGAGAAAAGAATTAAGAATGAAGCAAAACAACGATGGATACGTTCTTGAATGATGATTGTCTACTGTTTCCATCACTGGCTGTAAACACATTGCCAAATTGGGTGATGATTAGCCTTACATGAGGAGATGGCCTGCGTATATGTCGCATATGATCATACCAAATAACCACCTACGTGCCAAGCAAGAGTTTATTGATTTATGAAAAAAAAGACAATCCATTGTATACAAAAGGGATCTAATCCTGCAGTGTGTAGCGTGTGTGCATACGTGTTTCTGTTTATGATGGTACGTCATCTACGCCAACTTATGTACATTTTTGCATCAACCTGCTTCCTCCTCCTCTTCTTCCTTGCTCATCCTTCTAACACATGACTGAAATCAGTGAGTCAGACTTCTCATGTTCCATTGTCAATCGCGCTTCTGCTGACCAGGCAATAGAAAATATGACAGCGGCCGACCAAGACAACCAGAGCCAAGCAACTATGCAAGGCGACGTATCATCAACTCGTTGTCCAAACTACTTTTTCCTTGCTCCTAAAGATGATTTCATGGCGCACGCTGAACGTCTCGCCAAACGTGCTGAATGCCTTCTGCCGTATGAGCTTTCTACTGTGGAGAACGCATGTAGGTGTTACATTGGATGGCGTTTTAATGTCAACTGATATCAGCGGCATAATAATTGTAGGCTAAGGATTTGTGCTTGATGAGGACTGAGCATCTAATCGAGACCGTCAAAGGCATTTTCGAAAAGAAGAATCCCCATTTTGAACGATGGCGTAGGGGGGATTGGACGCTATACAATTTGATACTCGTTGATCTTTGCCGCAGATTACAAGTCGTGGATATGAGATTTGAAAGGATGTACGAGCCACATGAAAAAGAAATCAAATGGCGACAAGATGTCATAGAACCAGTGCGTTGGGTTGTCAATAGGTAAGCGTGTGGGAGCCATTGTGTGTGTTTTAAAGTAGTTTTATGCGACCTTTCCTGTATAGCATCCAAAGACAAGAACGACCGGCATTTGCAAAAACCGATGATGGCGAGTACTTTGATCTATTTGTGCCATTTGTCAAAGCGAAGCGAGAGCGCTTGATTTCTCTGGTCGAGGATTTTGGAGACGAGATAGCTTTCTTCACCGAATTTATCGACTTCAAGAAGATTGCCGATATGAAAAACTGCGAATACCGAACGTTTGTCAATGACCTTTCACTATGCAAGGAGCCTCTCATGGAGCGTATGGCCATGGTGCCCAACCACTTCAAGAACACCAATCCTGCAAGCCCTTTCAAGAAGCATATGCTTTTAAACCCAACCAATATGGATGAAGCTATTTTCCAACCCAAGAGCCGCAACGGTGGTGGACCCTTTTTTGATGATAACTAGCTCTCAAAACAACGACAAACAATATGTGATGAATAAATCCTTTTGATTGTGCATGGAACGAATGGTCTCTTGTGGGGTGCTGCATTGTGGCACAAAGTAGATGCTATAACCCTTAGCTTATATAGTATAGCCTAACACAGCTGGCAAACGCATCCACGCTAGTACAGTGATGCTAGGATGATAAGTTTATTACATGCAATGTCAGATTCCAAATATGTGTATGTTATATCCTAATCAACAAGCCAAATAGCGGCAGGGTCGAATATTCTTTGCTGCTGTATTTACAAAGAAAAAAATGTTTGCGCGTGAGGTCACTTGATGTGAGCGATTTCTTTTTCCAGTGTTTGTTCAACCAACCAATTGCCAACTTCCCACTGTGTCTTAAAGCGCTCCAAGTTTAATTGGCCACGTGCGTGAACCAATCCGGGTCACAAGCATACAGGGGCACTGGGAATAGCATACCAGCCTATTATAGCTATGCAAAAGTGGCGGGAAGCTGATGCATGCAAAAAGAAAAAATTGCGCCTGCATGCGCCGTACTGCAGGTTATCGGGTCGAACTATTCAGCAAGGAAAGATCATTGGCATGAGGAACAACGTCATTAGGTAAGACCCTTATTGAGGAAAAATCACCGCAAGACAACAAGTTAAACTCAGTAATGGGTAATCGAAAACCCCATCATTCCATATCGGAAACCGCCACCCCCGATCTGTAGAAACGCTCTTTTTTTTTCACTCTTTCTTTGTAGACCATATAAAAAGAACTCCTTTTCCAAGTTTGCTTGTTTATCCATTTCTTTGATTTTTACATATACCCATTCTTGAACACCCAATTTTTTTCTGCATACAATCATTTTGTTATATGCAACAACGCTGTTGATTCATTGTACGACGCCGCCATCACCATCATTATCAACAACAGCAATACGGTTATAACGCATCTCAATGGCCGTCCACACCAGCAGTATGCCGCCACAGAGTCTTCCCGGTGACGGGAGTTGGTTGAATATCCAAGGTGTTTCTCGCACATTTTCACCTGATCCTCTTGACCATGGTGATGATGAATACGATGATACCACCTTACAACATGCACCTGAGCTTTCATCTTCGGCATCTTCGGTGGGTGATACTCGTAGCAGCAGTACAAGCTCAACGGTTTCGCATATGACCAAAGTGCCACCTCAGCCTATAAAGAAGCATAGTCGACTTCACAATATGCTCCATAACGCTAGTGGTCATATCCGTGCTGGCCTTCGTATGACACCTCTTTCAACATCGTCATCTGACCACGAGGAATCTGTAAAACCTCGAAGAGGTAGCACAGAAAGCGGTCATCAGCACCACGGCAACAGCTACAGTAGCTCTGTCAGTAGCACATGGAGCAAATTTTCGTCATCCTTCAAGAATAGTCATAGCCATTCGGGATGCTCATCACCACCTCAAGTGCCTCGACTCGCTGAAAAGTATGGTGGTTATATCAAGCCAGATTCACAACGAACATTCAAGGGCATGGGAGCTACATCAAAAAAGAATATCGGGAGCGGGGCAACAGCCGTGATCCGTTTGGTGCGACATGATGGGCAGATCCTTGCGGTGAAAGAGTTCAAAAAGCGGGAAAAGAATGAATCTGAACGTGATTATGAAAAGCGTATGCGGAACGAGTATTGCATCAGCAAGACAGTTTCAGGCCATCCTCATGTTATCAATACCTTGGATCTCGTCAAAGACGAGCGCGATCGCTGGTGTACGGTTATGGAATATGTAAGTCTAAAATGAGCGCGTGGTGCGCGCGCCACCATTACTACCTGTGCGTGTGAAAACTAAAGCTTATCTACTTTTCCTTACTTTCCACTGTGGATTTTTTTTAGTGCTCCGGTGGTGATTTATTCAATTTATTGCAAGAACGGCCTTCCATGACACCCATGGAACATGGCTGCTTATTCAAGCAGTTGTTATTAGGTCTTCAACATCTTCATCAACTTGGCATTGCTCATCGTGATATCAAGCCTGAGAATCTGGTCCTGACGGAAGGTGGCACATTGCGGATATGTGATTTTGGCACTGCTGATATTATACAAACATGCTTTGAGTCAAGTCCAAGACCTTCCCACAAATGGTGTGGCTCAGAACCCTTTTGGTCACCCGAGATGTGGTCTCTCAAGGATGAGAATGATACCTATGATGGTCGTGCTTTTGATGTCTGGAGCGCTGGTATTACTTACATGTGCATGCGCACACATATGCTTCCTTTTCATGCATCTTTTTACACCGGCAAGCCTAATGGGAAGCCACCGGCTGGTGCGAAACCTGGATCTCCTGCTGATGTCGCTGCACGGGCTTATGATGGTGGTGACAAGGAATATGCATTGTATTGCCAGCAGCGCCATGAAGAAGGTGGTGTGCATGCTTGTCACTTGTTTAATGACCTGTCAGAACAAGAATGTGAATGCATTGGTGGCATGCTTGATCCAGATCCAACAAGACGTTTTACGGTTGATCAAGCTTTGGAAACCTCTTGGATGAAATCCATAGAAATGTGCAACGATGGTCAGCTGTCCAATGGTTGGCGACACTATCATTGCAGACGACCTTCCTCATCCCCATCATCTCCCGCTACAAAGAGCGGCGACAAAAAGATGAACCCTTTCAATTTCTAGACTCACATAGCATATGTATAATGTTTATCCCATTCCCTGTATCCATCATCATTCCTTAAAAATTGTACAATAGACCTTGCTTGTAAAATGAACCAACAATAACAATGATACAAACAAAAAAGCTTATTCCATGTGGTCTATGTTGGTCATGCATAGGGTTGCACATGAGAGTCGGGGGTGGTGGAGTTCATTGTTGTTATGGTGGTATCATGGGGTTGGATAATACAAGTTGAGCACACACAACACAAGGTCATCATGGCATCATCGTCATGTTTCATTGTTCCATTCATTCACAAAGAATTCCCTTTCCAATGTCGTCATTTATGCAAGTAATTTCCAATTGTATTTGAGTCCTCCTCTAATCTCTACAGGTTTGCCATTCTCCATAGTGCGACCTAGTGAATCATAAAAAGATCAATCAGCTATCCTTCTTCATAATCCAACCATGATCCGCCACTCAACTTACCCTTGAGTACTTGTACACCCCATGCACGGCCATGCTTGAGACCCTGAAAGTTTCATCAGTGTGAGTGAGGAGAGGTTATATATATATAGCATTCATCTTGTTATCTACTTACAGGCTTGAGATTGACTTTGGTGACTTCATAGTACGAGTCCTTAAGACCAGGGTTGTTGAGAACCTTTGTAGAGGCCTGAATTGAGAAGGTTGAGTGAGCATGGCAGCCATCGATCCATTGTTGACATTGACACCTTACCACACGACTACCGACACCATATTCGGGAAGCACACTGAGGACTTGATAAAGGTTCTTTCCACCTTGAGTAAAGACAGAAGGCTTTTCTGTGAGTTGACTCAACACTTGGCGAGCGACGTTCATGGCAAATGAGACTGGTGGACGGCAAAAGAGAGCAACAAAAAATTCTTGATACGAAAGCGGACAAGGTGCTTTGCGTCTCCAAGGCCGACCACTCTATTATACCATCATCTCCATGGTTGCTATGGTCGTCAATACCGATGCCCTCTATCTCTATGGTATCACTCCACTCATGATGTCTGTTTAAATAAATGCTATCTAGTGGATGATGCAATATGCTAGCTTTAGCCACATTTTATTAGTGTATTTCGATTATATAAGCTCTATACAAAGTCTATTCTCTTCTTTCATGAAAGGCAGTAATGACAACTAGGCTGCACTACAAGACCATCATTATCATCCTCATCTGAGTATACGTATCACAAGCGAGGAGGGGAACAAAGCGAGAATGGGATCGAGTAGTGGGCGGCATATCCGTACTCACTTTTTTTTCCACATCCTATGCCAAACTACCTTCTTGCCCTTGCTATTTCAATCGGGATAGTCTCACATGCACGAAAGAAAAAGTCATTATCACCAGATGGAGCGGCAGGTGCATTCGTACTGGGCATGGCAACTTGCACGTCGACCTACGCGTACTTTACTTTGATCCTACTCGTTTTCTTTCTTGCAAGCTCGAAATTGACCAAGGTAGCAAGCATACCATGTACGCCACGCCAAACTCTCATTCCTTTTCTGCTGATAGTTTAAGGCTGAACGCAAAAAGCTGCTCGAGTCTGACTATGAACATGCCAGTGAAAGAACTCTTATCCAAGTTGTCTGCAATGGTTTGACGGGTGGTGTGCTTGCCGTGTTGTTCCAAGTCTATTGCGAACCCTATTTTGCATGCTTTGATACATCAAGGATGGCTACTGTTCTTTTGTGGGCTTACATGGGGTAAGTGGATGGATCAAGAGGGTGTATTACTTTGGGGGTTGTGGTTGACGGCGAATTATTAGACATTATGCATGCTGTGCAGGGGATACGGTAAGACATGATAAAATCAGGTACAATTCGCGCGAGATATTGATCGCCGTCATGGATGTAGTGGGCAAGTGAATTGGGAATCCTCAACAAGAGCTGGCCAGTTTCCATCATCCACTTCAAGCAGGTACCACCTGGCACCAATGGCGGCGTATCACCACTTGGATTACTTGCATCTTTGGCTGGTGGTGCAACAATTGGTTTCACTGGTGCTATTTCGATGACTCTCCAACAACAATGTCATGGTGTGGCATGGGATTTTGTTATAGTTGGTGCATTGGCAGGATTGGGAGGATCATTGGTAAGTGGTGTGCATATATATATATATATATGGATGGCAACGTGTCCAGGTTCTTTTTGGGATTGATCCCCCGTTCTCATTCTTTTGTGATTCAAAAAATAGGTTGACTCGGTGTTGGGTGCCACAGTTCAAAAGACATTGTACTCCAAGAAACGAAGAATGGTGGTAGCAGAAGGCGAAGACAAGGATGCTGTTGCCATTGGCAGTGGCTGGGATATTTTGGACAACCATCAGGTGAGTAGTGAGTTCGAGAACATTATGGAAGGCATCACAGCACTTTTTTTTTCCCTCTCCGTCTCATTCATATCATTCTAGGTCAACCTGGCATCATCTCTCATCACATCTTTTATGTGCGGTGCAGCAGCTTATTGGCTATATTAGAACCATATCCTCATCATCCTTGCATACAATACAAGCTACGCATCTACAAAAGAGTATATACACATGAAGGTGGTCGGAATGAATGGTGGGGTGCACAAGCCAAGTACAACCCATGAGGAGGAATCACGTTGAAATATGTTATCCCATCTGGATGAGCCCCTTAAAAATATAGACGGTGGTCAATGTATGAACAAGGAGAGAAGGATTGAGAGAGAGAGAGAGAGTTGTCTGAGACAGATTATCGGGCAAGGTGGAAAAGGACTAAAAAAAAAAGCTTGTTATGGTAGGTTGAGGGTATAGCAACGCATATCCCTGTGAGATAAGGGGGTTAAGAAATCATCATATCGTACATCTGGCATGAAAATGCATGAATGAATCAAGGACGTATTGGGTAGTCAAAGTTGGGGATGGGAGAGGAAGGAAGGATAATATAGCACAATTTTGCCTATGAAAAAAAGACCAAGCTCACAGCAACAACAAACATTACAACTTCAGACACGCTCTTTGAACCCCCGGCACCTTACTTAGGCTTACGTCATGGCCAATCAGATCTATGGGCGTGTGTGGACTCACAGTTTTGCTCTCCCCCACCTCTTTTTTTTCGTCGTGTTGGTCGAGTGCCCTTTTTTCTTACTCTTTCTTCGCCTCTCTCTCTCTTTTTTTTTTCTTCGGTATGTAAGCGCGGGAGTTCCATAAAAGGTTCAATGACCGATTTGACTTTTTTGACACTGACTCCTCACTTGAAGCTTTATACAAGTCTACAACCAAACCCATAAAACAACCGAAGGGAACTTAAACGGTAAGTCAACTTGCACCTTTTCGTGGAAGATATTCCTTCTTGGCGTCGTGACTATCTCCCCCAACCCAATCATTTTATCCTTCTTCCTTTCCCAACCCATACAGCTTACACCTTCTCTCTCCCCAGTATCCATTGTACACATTCACACACTCCACTTCTGAAACTGACTATATTGACACACATACGTCTTCCCATAAAAATTACCCGTTTCTGCCCACCATGAATATTTTCTCACCCAAAACCAACATTGCAGAACAACCCACAACAACGATCGCTTCAACTATACTATATTCGCCCCATTCAATGGCAAACGAGATCGATCAACAACATCCCGCACCCGATCAACCCACGATCATGGATAACGAGTAAGCGTGTGTGGGTGGGAAAAAAGAAAGTTGAGAGAAAAACGCGTGTATTATGTATTGTGGTCGTGTGTGAGAATCAAAAGTGGGCTACACGCGTTTTTGGTGGGGGTGTTGCATATATCTTTAGGGTGAACATGAGGATGTGTGTGTGATTGACATTTGTCTATGATGCATTACATTAGACAAGAAAAGATAAGCGAAGAAACCATGGATACCTCGAGTCCCAAACGACCAAAGCTGGAACACACAATGGGTGAAACATCATCAGCATCAGCTACAACAACAACACCGACAACGACCGCGACACCACCCATCCATGATCAACAACAACAACAACAACAGCAACCTCCTATCGCGTCATCTTCAAGTCCAGTCAATGTAAAAAACGGCTTCCCTTCCAATTCCTCAGCTGCCGCTAGTCCTGCTGCCAGTAATACTGAACCTACCACTCCATCTTCACCACACACCTCAAAAATCAGTAAAAAGGTATGGTAGTATAGGGTACAAGGGGGCGTTGGAAATGGCATGGGAATAACGCTTTTTTATAGTCAAGGACTGCTTCACCTACACCATCCATACCATCCAGTCGCCGCACCAACATGACGCGAGATCAGATAAAATACAGCACAGCCATCATGCGCAACTTGAAAAAGCACAGAGACGCTACACCCTTCCTTAATCCCGTCGACTATGTCAAATTGAATGTGCCTGATTATCCCAAAGTCATCAAACACCCAATGGATCTCAACACAGTCGATCGTAAATTATCCAGTGGAGAATACGAGAACGTGGAGGATTTCATTGCCGATGTGCGACTCGTCTTTAGCAATTGTTACAAGTTTAATGGTCCTGAAGCAATGATATCCATGCTTTGTCAGAATGTGGAATCAGCTTTTGAAAAGAGTCTGCGACAAATGCCATTATCAAGAGAGGTAATGTATGAAAAAAGAAATGTGGGAAAAAGATGGAGGAAATTGACTGTGGATAATATATAGCCATTGTCACCACGTCCTAGCCCAATGTCTGAAAAAGATGATCATCCAAGGAAGAAGAGTGTGGGTGGCGGTCGATCACGGTCACCAACACAAAGTCTGAGACGTATTTCTGAAGATGGTCGGCCTAAACGCGAGATTCATCCACCCCCATCCAAAGACTACCCTGAACCTATGACCAAACGACGCAATCCACGCAAAAACGACGCACAAATGAAGTTCTGTGGACAAGTGCTACGGGAGCTTCGCAAGTCAAAATATAGAAACATCAATTATCCATTCCTTGCACCTGTGGACGTCGTTGCTCTCAACATTCCTGATTACCCTTCCATTGTGAAGCACCCCATGGATTTGTCAACTATTGAACGAAAGCTGAATGAAGGCGATTATCAGAACGCTGATGATTTTGAGACTGATATGCGACTCATGTTCAACAACTGCTACTTGTATAATCCACCAGTGACTCCAGTCCACAAGATGGGTCAGGAATTGGAAAAGGTGTTTGATGAGAAATGGAAGCAAAAGCCCCAGCCACCACCACCAGAGCCCGAACGTATGGAGGATATTGAAGAGTTTTATGAGGAGGTTGAATCTGAAGAAGATGGTAAGTATTGATATATGAAAGCATATGCACAAGGAATGGGAGTATTGATATCTCTTGAATAGACCGGGATCACAAAATTGCTGAATTGGAACGACATCTTGCTAGCATCACACAACAAATCTCATCCTTAAAGTCAAACAAAAAAAGGAAGACGGATCGAACAGCCAGTAAAGGTCGAGGCGCTCGTGGCGGTGCTGCTGCAAACAAAGAGCGAAAGGCACCAAGTGAAAAACGGCGACGAGTCACCAAACAAAAGGAGGAGCTGCCAGAATTCACTTTTGAACAAAAGAAGGATCTCAGTGAGCGTATCAACAGCTTGACGGGTGATCGGCTTAACACTGTGGTCAACATTATCCAAAGCTCTATGCCTAATTTGGATGGGGTAAGTGGATTGGGATGGAATAGAATGGGATATCATTTTTGGAAACGTGTATGTTGATCTTTTTATCCTCCATCATAGCAAGGGCAAGAGGAAATCGTACTCGACATTGATTCATTGGATCGGCAAACATTACACCGCTTGCATGAATTTGTCACTGGCAAAAGTTTGATACCAAAGAAGCAATCAACATCCAAGAGGGCAAGGTTACACTACAATGAGCAAGAATCCAACCGTCAAATCAAGGAACTGGAAAAGACATTGCAGAAATTCAAAAACTCTGAGGAGACTGACTATTATGATGGTAATTTGAATGAGAGACACAACGCATTCATGGTATATTAAACATGTCGTTAATAGCCCGGGGAGCTCAAAACTCATCAAGTGAAAGCGATTCTGAAAGTTCTTCTGGATCAGATTCGGATGACTCTGGAAGCAGCTCAGATTAGACCTTTGCATATTTCCCATTATCTGATCTGCTATTGGCAATCTTTTCCCGTCCCCCTCTCCCCTTCATGTCATATTAGTTTGTTACCCCACTCCAGCAATCTGCTCGAATTGAAAGAAAAAAACTCACGCACATTCACACTCACACACATGCAACCCAACACCTAACGAGACTGTTGATCGAATCTACGTGTATATTTTGGTAACAATGATGGATGATATACTTCATCTCTTGTCCATAGTAATATTATTCAAGTGATGTGTAAACTAAAAGGTCTCATCATCGTATTCATCATGGTGACCACCGGGTATGTCGTCCTCTGGGGGTACTTCAAAGCCCTCCTAATTAAAAATAGAACACCAGTGTCAGTGATCGGAAATGGGTTCCGTATCCAAACAATGAAACAACCTACCTCAGTGCTGTAAAGAATCGTTTGAATATCCTTCATAATCGGCAACTCGACATGCTCCTCAGGGTGCTGTTCAGCAGCATCGAGCTCTTCTTGTACAAGAATCTCAATATCTCGCAGCTTGCCAAAATAAAAGTCCCGTTCCTTTTCAAGGCCATCCACAGTCATCTTGAGTTCAGAGATCTGCTTGTTAAGCTCGATAATAACGGATTGGGAGTGGTTGTCCATGGCACCAGCACTTGCACTGTTGGCAGATACACGTCCTGTAGTACGACTTGTGCTACGAACTATTCGAAAATACAAAGAAAAAATCCATACATGTTAATAACCCATGTGTACAAAACATCCAGGTACATTTTTTACCTCCTCCAGCAGCAGCAGCCGTCCGTCGCACACCAGCAGATGCACCAGTAGCACGCATACCACCAGCTGATCGAGCGCCACCACCACCCTTACGGCGACCAATAGCATCATAAGCACCACCAGCAAAGTTTTGATCCCAATAACGCTTGATCCATTGCATGAATTCGAGATTGTCTTGGAACTTGCACTTCATCAACTTGTCTACAGGTACAACCTAATGATGCCCATCAACACATGTACTTGCCACCTTTGCACATCAGTATAAATAGCGTACCTTGTCGATCCTAATAAAACAACAGAAATGGTATATGAGTACCTGTATGTATTTATAGACCCCACACGCACGCTACTTACTTGTGCTTGTTGAACGTATGTTGAAGCACCTTGTAGTTGCCGACGTATTCGTATTCGTGTTTGGTATCAAACTTGACCTTGCTCATATGCACATCGCCTGTCAATTGCCATTGCATGTCGGTACAAGTGCTACAGTCGAGTTGTTTTGTTTTCATTTACCATAGATGGAGTCCATAATCTGACAATAGGCGCCACCTAAGTTTTCCCAGCTCGTGAATGAGTAACATGTCAAAGTGGATGAGAGACCAACTTACCGGTGCCGGCCTGTTCAACCTTGGTGTAGTTCAATTGCAAGAGGTCATTCAACCAAGCAAGCAACTCAGTCCTTGATTCACCCATTGTTCGAAAGCGGGATAAACACTCGTAAAAAAAGAGAGAGAAGGAAAATGAAATCGAACCCCTCCCGTCCTCCTCTCTATCTCTTTTGAGTGACGTTCCACGTGATGTGTATAGGTCCTGATCCCCTTCACCTTGAAAAGATGTCATCCCACCTGCCTAACCCCTAATCCTTTATTACCTTACTTTACCTTTGCATTCATGAATCCCCATTTGTATTATTACTGCTCGTATTATATTAAAGATGATGCCGTTGCTGCATGTTTAGAAAATCAATGGAATCATGTTGGGTGAAACCGGGAAAGCATAATGCATATTTGAAACAAATGACCGCATGCTTTTACCCATTTCCGAAATCACACATAGCAAAGTGACATAAATCGATCAACTTGGGTATCATTATGCTAGCATGCTTAAAGTTGACCTGTTAAGAATCACGATACATGCCTCAGCAGGCAACGGAGACCACATTCACCTGCCATTATGGTTGTCGTAGACAAGTGCGATAACCAACAAATGCATGGTTTTTAGAGTCAACAGGCCCAACTTCCTCAAGGCGACGATCCACGATAGTAGCCATCACTCATGCCTAAAGGCGTCTATGCTTTGCGTAATGCATATGTCGAGCTTAAAGTAAGGTCGATCCTGCAGGTTACAAGCATGCATTTAGAACGCTGTAAGAACTCTGCTTGTGGGATAAGGACATCTACTACATCCACGCCACACCACATGCTTTCGTATAGAAGATCCATGTTGGGACCATTGATAGCATATTGTTATAGACCAGTGGGCTATCACCCAAGGTATATATTTACAATGCAGAGGAGCACACTGTGAGCTACATATATCTAATATCCAAGAAGCAAGGTATACGCAGTTATCATCAGCAAGCCAATACAACTATTAGGACTTGATATTGGGTGTTGAAGATGCTCACATTCGTGTGACATGTAAGGTTAACGATAAATTTCATGTGATGTTGTCAGTGACATGCGAGAGCTAATCGCCCAAGAATATCAACTTTGTATAAAACAACAATGAGACCCTGCCATCCATCAACCACGCAATATTGTTGCAGGTCCAAACAAAAATAATGATTTGTGAATGATTCTATGACGAATGCAGTTTATGATATTGTTGATGATATTCTGATGGAGCACTGATGAAATTAGGTGATCAGTGTAGCTTATTTGCTTCTAGCTCTCATCTTTTTTCTCTTGGCCTTGAGACGTCTTTGGCGTTTCTTGTGCCACTTTCCTCTCACTAAGGGTGCAAGATAATGTTGGATAAGCTGTTTGTAACACGGCGACAATGGATGGATGGATGGATGGATGGATCACTCACTTTCTGTGGATTTGAAGGAACGGGTAGTGGTCTCCTTTGCCGACTGGACAGCGTGGTAGCCCAAGCCGAAAATTCACATCACCCCGACTATCTCAGAAACTCACCAACACCATTTTTATCATAGAGCAGTTTCCAACGTCATGATATGATCTAGCTGATAACATCTGTGAATAACTATTCAAAAGCACAAAGGAATGAAAGGTGAAAAAGGGAGCAAGGTTAATTCGTTGACGAGGAAGCCATGCATTCAAATCATTATCCCTTTCCACCAGTCATCATTTGGAGATTATTTCATCCGCATAATAGAATCATTCATAGAGGACTAGTAATGAAATGATAAAGCAAATTGTGGAGTAATTATGGTAACAGTAATAGTAAATGGGAGAAAGCGTGTATGTATGTGAGTGCACGCACGACGATGCAAAGGAATTTGATGCATCCCGATACACGAACAAGGCAGCTTTGAGCACAACCTCATTCCAACTTGGCTGCTGTTATCCAATACGGATGTCAACGGTGACCACCTCAACTAAAGTGTTGCTATATCTAATCGTGCACGAGGATCTACAACCGTTCCCAGAATCCACTTCTTGGATGGACGCTTTACGCCAAAAATGCTTATCATTCATAGTATCTGCTTGTTTCACTCCCATATTAGCTATTGTTATAACCCCATATAACTACATCTTTTAATCCCGGTTTAGCATTCATAACGCAATACATATGCTTGCTTACTGTCTCTATCATATGGACTTGACAATCTTTATAAACGTCGTCAATCTATATTACTACGCCTCAACCGCTTTTGAATCTTAGCACTCAAAATCCCTCATTTTATGTCACCAAAAGTACATGCTTCACTGGCATCATCATCAACATTACTAGCTTCATGCTTTGCAGCAGGCACTAAATCTGTGTACTGGGAGTTGGCCAATCATTACAGTGATTTGGATTTCCGTGACAAGCAAAATAAGGGCGGGTATTTCGCTGTGCTTCCATCTTCCTCCTCTCTCGCTCTCCACACACAGACACACACACATATACAGCCATGTAAGCACTTTTTTATTCCTCCCATCAAAGTTGACTATATCGATTGACACCTATTTTAGGGCCTATAGATCACGATCGCGTTATTCACGATCTCCTTCACCGCCACGTCGTCGTCGTCGTTCACCTTCTTACAGCCGTTCGCGTTCACCTTCCTATTCATCACGCTCACGTTCGCGTTCTCCTCGTCGATCCATGTCTCCAGCACTGACACCCAAAAACACAGTTTTGGTCACCAATCTGACACGCAACGTTACAGCTGATCACGTCAAGGAGATTTTTGCACAGTTCGGCTCTGTTGTTAAAGTCGACTTTCCCGTGAACCATAGATGTAAGACCGTGAATCCACGCCTATGATCACCAGATACTTATTCATTATACATGAAATAGTGAATACCAATACAGGACGTGCATATGTTGAATATGAAAGCAAGGAAGATATGGACAAGGCAATCAGCTACATGAATGGGGTAAGGATTGGGAAGGGATTTGATACATCAAAGCTTGTGTCAAATGGATATTGACTGGAAGTTACTATAGGGACAATTGGACGGCAAACACTTGGATGTGGACGTGGCACCAGCACATCGTTCGCCTTCTCCACCATCTCATCGTAGAGGTAAATCATATATATATATATATATATATATATGTGCGTTGATATGTGGATGTTGACATGTTGATATGATTATAGGATATTCGCCTCCACCTCCATCCAGATATCGACGTGGTGGTGGTGGTGGTCGACCCTTACCATCAGGACGTCGTGGTCGTGACAGATACCTTCCTAGTCGTGATCGTTACTCACTTTCACGTTCTCGTTCGCCTATTCGCCGTGGTCGTCGTTATTCTTCCTACTCACGCAGCCGATCGAGAAGCTATTCACCTCGTGGCCGCAGCTATTCACGCAGTCGCAGTTATTCTCGCAGACGCAGCTATTCACGTAGCTTATCCAGTGGAAGAAGTTATTCACCTCGCCGTCGTTATTCAAGAAGTCGAAGCTATGATAGCCGAGATTATTCATCGCGTAGCAAGAGCCGAAGCATCTCTCCTCCTCCTCGTGGTCGAAGCCGTAGAAGTATCTCACCCAGACGTTGATAGTTACATAGCCATGTATATGAAGCGAGAAAAAGAGAAGGATGAAATAGTATCAGGATATATATAAAAAAAGGCAGATGGAAAAAAAAAGAGCAAATGTAGATGATTTTTATGTATGTGTATATATGATGCAACTGGGTACGTGTATTTCAATTGAAATAGGTCGACAATCGTTCTACCACTTGGGTCATTGAAGGTCGCTACATAAGGACAATAATGAGGACACAGTCGTAAAAAGAGGGAGGAGGTGCTCAAAGCTTACCAAAGTCGAATCGCTTTGCCACATGTCAATGATCAAGACAAGTAGGTTCTTTGGATAATAATTGATGAGGCGATCGAGAGGAGGTCGCCAGTCTTCATCTCTCACTTTGATGTACAATGCATGTTCGGAAAGATCTATGAAAAAGGTGAATGCATCTTGTCAGATGCCAAGCTGACAATGGATTTTATAATGTGCGTTGTGCGGTGGGTTACCTTGATATGGATAGCCGTACTCATTCCATGTCAGGATTTCCCAAAAGATGAGACCACATGCATAGACCTGGCCACATAAATGATCAGATGCCTTTCCCAATTCCTCCTTCCGCTTTCTTACATCAACTTTCTCCGTATAGCTTGGATTCTTTGTCCAAAATTCGGGTGCTGTGATGATGATTCGATTAATAAGCATAACGGGCACATGTCATGTGTCAAGTAATACCTTGCCTAGAGAAAGAGAATAATGAACACATGAGCACATTCTTGGTCGTATACAAACACACACACAAAGAGAGAGCCATTCTCTCACACCCTTATTACCAATTCGGAGTTCCGCACTGCGTATGCATAAGTGCATTGGATTTAGGTCGGATACGTGCAAGCCCAAAATCATTGACCTTGGCTCGATCATCCCTCGAAATCTGGGAATAAAGTAGATTAGCCTTCCAATCTGGATGATATCATCCACACACGTTACCAAGATATTCATTGACTTGAGGTCCTACATATAACGCCGTTTTTAGTACCTGAGCGAACAAATAAATGTTACCCACTTACCCTATGGATGATGGATGGCCTGTATATTGACAAGGAGATGTGCATGAGAAGAACATGTGACGAAACAATGATTTCTCCTTTGTTACCTTCTTTGATGGAGATAGGAAACCCCCAAGGCAATGTCATACATGTAACTGACCTAAACATATGGGGGTGATGAGTAAAGGGAAAAAGTTGCTTGACACTGGAATGGTACCTGTTGTGCAAAGCTCGGCTTTTTGTATTTTCGGATCACGTCAAACAGGTCACCTTTTTCGCACATTTCAGTGATGATGCACAGATGTTGAGGGTTGGTGCATACGCCAATGAAACGGATCACGTTCTCATGACGGAGTTGCCTAAACATGACACCTTTTGTTTATACATGTGGCACCTTTTGTTATCCATGCCACCTTACTTGAGCACATTAATCTCATGCTTGATTTCTTGCAGATCCACCTCATTGAATTGAGTCAATCGTAACTCGCCAATAGCTACAGGTTCGCCCTTGTACATGCCTACAAATGTTATTCTCAGCACGGTTGTACACACACACACACACACACACACACACACAATGGTCCCCCCTTTTTTTATACCTGCATAACAATCCTTGAATCCACCGCATCCTAATCGTCTTCCAAACCGTAATTCTTCATAAGGAATATCTAATCCAGGACTGCCATCCAAAAATAAAGCTGAGAATTCACGCGAGTTGAGCTCGAGGCGTTGTTGCTCGAGGCGTTGTTGTTCGGCTGTTGCAGAAGAAAAAGGATAATCATCATCATCAAAGAGCTGCGGTGTTGAAGGCGCAGGCACAGGTCGCGTGTCTTCTTTCTATGTACACAAGGCATTGTTGGACATGCAGCTCACTCACAGCTCACAGATCTTTTCTCTTACCCAATGTAATAAATCATCAATCAACTCAGCTTTACTGCCAGTTGTACGTAATCCACGATCTTGACAAAACTCCACCAAGTCAGCAAGGGCCATCTTGTCCAAGAACGGCCGGTCGATCGACTGCATGTGGTAACAAGAAAGATAAGATTCTCGGGCTAATCTATACCAAGAGGGGGGGGAAGCGGAGTCTGTTTGAGCAGCTTACTTCCAAGGATGGATCAATATGACGCTGTGTGGTCTTGAAAAACAGCGGTTGTTGGAACATGATAAGCGAACGTAAGGAAAAAAGAGAGGTGAAAAAAAGAGTGAGCGAGTGAGTAAAGAAGAAAAAGAAAAGGAAAGCCCACAAAAGAAAGTTTGTACCTCTTGACCCAACGATTCTTGTCATGTGAGCCGCCACTTGAAGCCGTTGATGGTTATACTGCTTAACCCTTTCTCATCTCTCACATGTTATAGTGCCGCCGCTACATATATACGTAGCGCCGCATGGATGGCGTGTGAATGTGTATTGTATATGGGTCGCCATGACAACCCAGTAACCAAGGTGTGTGTGTACCTGATGGATCTAGAATGCAAATCACGGGGAGATCCGAGTGCCACAGTAGAAATACAAACGAGGAAATGAGTCCGTGCACATGGTAATTGAGTAGAATGAAAGACTTGCGTGTATTTGAAAATGAGATAAACTATATAAGCTAATGGAGATGATATGTGTGCGTTTGTGCGTTGCATGTAAGGATGCTAAGGTGTTTGTAGGGGAGGGGGAAGAGTGCAAGAAGCTAGTATATGGCCATCCAGGACCGAAAAGAGAAAAAAAAAGATATGAGAGCATGCGAGAAACAATTACAATAAGGCTGTTTTTGATACATGGCGAGAGGTAGTTGCAAAATGTGGATGAGATGTAGGGAATGGTGGAGAGAGTATATAATATGTACATCACATGGGAGAGTCGATGTCGCTGGGCTTGGATTGCTTGTTAGGCTTGGTAAATAGAGGATTCTTGCTAAAGGACAAGCGAATACCACCCTTAACCGAGTTGCTGAGATTATAGCCTTGCAATTCATTCATGGCTTGAGTAGCAAAAGTGACATCCTCGAATTCAACAAAGCACATGGGTCCTTGCTGGTTCTTGTTGCGAAAAAGCAATCGCTTGAAATTTGTACACTTTGAAAAGAGTTGGCGTAATTCGTCCTCACTTGTGGAAGGTGGAAGATTGCCGACGTAAAGCGTATTGCATGGTGGGTTTTGATCAGCAGGATTAGGGCGGTAACTAGGAGATGACAGGCTGGGAGTACGAAGATCATTGCTGTTACTGTTGTGCAAGGACAGTGAACCCATGCGTGAACCAAGAATCGAATCAGCAGCAGCAGCAGCAGCAGCATGATTACTGTCAAAATAAGATGTACTGATGCTATTTGCACGATCCGCTGGTGATGATTTACTCAAATAGCCGAATGGATCATTATCCATCATAGGATCATGTTGTTGTTGTACAGATTGTTGTTGTTGATGCTGTTGTTGATGTTGTTGTGGTATTTGATGTTGCATTAAAGGATGAATGCTACCGACTCGTGGACGAGAATAAAGACTGAATGCACGTGGAGGAGAGACAATTTCAGTGCTTCGAGTATCAAAAGATTGAGAGCGCAGTGACAAATAAGCGTCATTGAAAGCTGGAGTTGTTGGCGTGGAGACCAATGGGTGATCATTAAAAGGGTCGCTTTTGTAATCTGCTGGTGATAATAAATCGCTTGGTAAAGGTGAGAATGCATCGTATACACTTGGAGGTGCTCCACCATGATGTAAGCTCATTTTACGAGTCAACATGCTAAGCGGAGATGGTCCAGTAGGCTCCGCAGGTACGGCTGCTGATACCGGGTGATGCTGTTGTTGTTGTTGATGCGCTGCTGCTGCTACCGCTGCTGCTGCTGCTGCTGCCATTGCAGTAGCTGATCCACCTGAATGGGGTGCACTCGTAGGTACAATAGAACCTCGTTTGATGTGTAAATTCTTCTTGGCCATCTCGGCTTTCAGGACAGCTCCCTTTTCAGTATCGATTTTTTTGCCGCTGAGTACCTCCACAGCCTCAAGTGCTTCAAGCCGAGTCCGAAACCTAGCAAATCCAATCTGATACAGGCATTTCACATCAGAAACAACACATCATAATCATCATCTTATTCTATGCCCCCCCCAACTTACCATTTGCTTCTTAGCCCCATTCGCTCCATTACTATTGCTTCCAGTTGTATCATCATCTTGATCCTTGCAGTGCCATTTTAATGATGCAGCTTCAAAACCCGGTGAAAAGGTAAACATGTTTTGAAACTCTCGCTCCAGCATATCATCCGGGAAACCAACAACAAAGATGGTGGTGACATCTTCGGCATTCGTACTACCATTGCTGCTAGTATTGGTTGTCATTTGCTGAGAAGCGGGAGGTGAACAACTGCTTGGTGGAGGTGGAGGGAAGAAGGCAGATGTTGCAGGGGATGCTGAGAGAGGATGGACAATGCGAAAGTCTGCTGATGAGGCCGAGAAGCCTGAATTGCCAATGAGAGATGATTCAGTTGCCATGTGATGGTCAAATAAAAAAGGAGAGGTGGGTTTCAAAAGGGTAAAAAAAGGTTATATTCTCGAGGGAAAAAAAGAGAGAGAGAGAGAGAGAATGAGAGAGAGTGTGTGTGTCTGTGTTTCCAAACAAGTAGGCAGTAGAGTAGCGGTAATAGATTTATTTCGAGGACAGAAACTATCGTGTTAAACCATATGCGAAAAATATGGCGGGAATTCTGCTGTGTGGGGGGAGAGGAGGAGAGGAGGAGGAGGAGGATGGAACAAGTTGATACACACACAAGGTCGTTTTTATTCAACAATGGCCAACCGTTGTAATTCGGAGACAATCGATAAAAGCTTAAATGACACATCGTGTTCCCTTGCCTTATTCTGGTTCTTGCTGACGTCGCTTCTTGCCTTCACTACCCACTCTTTCTTGCTTTTTGGATATCGTCTTGGAAAGTCCTTTATGTTTGTGCGGATCCTATTACAAAAATGGTTTCAATATCGTTGCACACACACACACATCCCATCCGCCACCTGATTTTTACCTTTCGGCTCATCAGTGTCCGATTGCGAACACCTTCTCCACCTTCCCAGAACGATCCTTTTTGATGACTCTTTTCAAATTCATATCCACATTTGATGCATGTTGGCTTGATGGATTGTTCCTTGGAACATTGGCCACACACGTGGCGTTGTGCTAATTCGCTCGTATGGTCTTCCTTCACATCGTGGCACACATCACATGGATAAAGTTTGTTGCAACATCCAAAACGGAACCATCGTCGTGACTTGCGATAATGCGAACATGCGCCTCGTTCAGGCAAAGGTTCTCCAACAACCAATCGTTCCTTGTCCAACTTTTTCTTCTTTTTCAACGCCATCGTCTGATAAGCAGCATTGCTGGGTCGGATCCCTCCACCTTCTCTAGGTCCGACATTGACCCACTCGACAGTACCTGCGAAAATGGATGTCTTTGCATGGCAAGTTCGACAATTGAATAGATGGGGTAACGCGCGAACAGGACCTGGGAAATCTTGCATGCATTTGGCACAATTGCCCATATACAACTTGGGTGCCACATCATATACTTTGCAGCCACCTAACTGCAGTAACCCCGCCACGCTGGAATTTTCATGCATCAATTCTACAAAGAGCACCTTGTCAATAACGTGTTCCTTTGTTGTTTCACATGACCATCGCTTATTTTACCTGGAGTAAATCTGACACCCAGAGGGAAAGAACAAGTAGAACATTGGACCCATCGTTCGTATTTCTTGTTTGCTGCTTCATCATTGCTCCCGGATGCAGAAAGGATATCAGGTAGAGTCATGTCGGCAAATGTTGTATAATGATGGCACCGAATACAGTCAACTAGTACATCAACAGATGTGATCCGAATCAGGGTGCAATTCTCAAAGCGAGGTTCAGATAATCTAACTTCGATGCCTTTTCGGACCGCAGGTTGTTGTTGTTGCTCCATGTTGGGTTGTGCTTCTGCTGCTGATGATGATGATGCCTCGCCGTCAGGTTGCTGTGTTCCTTGATCCACCATAGGTTTTGTAACACCATCGCCATCACCATGATGATTTGCTGCTGATGTAAACTTATCAATATCATCCCACGTGACGCCTGGGGGTAACAAGGCTTCAGGATCATCGACCACCACCACATTGCTTTCAACCTTGTTCTCGGAAGAGATCTCTTGTTTGGGTGTTTCAGTCTCAGTGGGCTTGTTGGCTTCGGTGTCAGCAACATATTGCCAAGGACGCTCTCGTGGATTCTTGAGAATACGCTCTAGATGTCGGTTCAACCAATTGAGATTCTGGAAAAGGGTATGCTTGGCACTCTCCACATGTTCTGCAAATGCATACGATATGTCCCTATAAAAACCAATTGTTAATCCCAAAAGAAACACTCTTTGCTCTGTGTTATTTACCTCGATTCATCCATACTGAGAGCCTTGTTTTCCACTTCAATTGTACTGGGCAATAATGGGTATTGTGCTGGTACATGGTACTTGATCTTGAGCTCAGTGCCTAGCGTATCTTTGAAAGCAAAGGCTGGATCGGTCAAATTCACCACCAGCGAAATCACCGTTTCCACAGTATCGGATCTATCACATTGGTTGGCATCACATGATATACAGTTGCATGAAAGAAAAGAACATACCTGACAACCCGATAAGTGGTGCCAAATCTTGTCTCCAATTGTCGTAATTCTTGATCCTTTTTTGCTGCTGCCGTCTTTAGTTGGGTTGACGTAAAGAATGGTGTGGCTCGTGCGTCCAGCTTATTTGCTGATGATGGTGAAGGGGTATCTTTGATTGTGGTAGTCGTAGTAGTAGTAGTAGTCGGAGGAGAAGGAGGAGTGGTAACGTTGGATGATGATGATGATGATTTTTCATCTTGCCGTGATGGTTTGGATGAAGATGGTTTTGGTGAAGAGACGGCTGCAATAAAATCATCAGGCAATGCTGGTGCTGCCAATGGTTCGGATGCTGATGACGATGATGATGGCTTTGAAGATACAAAACGTACAGTGGCAGCTGCTTCTTGCTGAAGTAATGATTCGAGGTTGCGATCCAACCAGTTCATCTGTCGCACAAGCGTCGTTTTCAGTTGGCGTACATAGTTCTCGTATCCTCTTTCAATGTTGCTATTCATGATATCAGTCGTCTTACATTACATACGCCACGTCCCCAGTATACCAACTTACAATGCAAATCCTTTAGGAATACTGCTCAACACTGTCAAGGTACAATGCTTTGTGGGATAGTCGTCAGGCACCTTGAGTTGAAGTAATAGCGACTCGAGCTCATAGGGAAAGTCTGGATCGCTCGGTTGAATCGCCAATCGCACAATGGTGCACCCTTCGGTATTGCTAAACGAATCGGAAACAGTGTTACTCGCTAGTAATTCAAGAAGAAAGCCAATTGTAGACGCACCTCACAATGCGAAATGAAGATCGATAACGTCGCTCCAGTTGTTTAAGCTCGGTTTCTCTCACAGTGGCAGGGTCAATGCTGCTCGTTGGCTGAATGACATTGTATGTTTAATAAACGTTGATTTGGAGGTCGAGCAGGTCTTGTTTACCTTTGCTACTGGCTTTCGTATGTTGACCATGGTTGTGAAGTGCTAATTAAACCTCCAGACAAATGCGACAAGCAGCTGATTTTATAATGACAGCGGCCATTGCTGCGCCTCTATGCTGCGGCGCATTGCTACTAAACTGTGCCACCCTTACATAGTGCCTTTCTATAGAACACTTGTAGTCTAATGCCATGGGTAGATATCACTCCAATAAACAATATAAGATCATCATACATCTGAAGCATGCAAGAACCCCTAGTCTTCTACTGCCTTATCCTAGACTTTTATGGCTGTATGCACGTAACCAACAAGCAACGATACCAAATTTCTCTTTTCAACCTCTGAAACCATGACAAAGGGATCAACATTGCTACTGGTGAGAACCCACTTTTGAGGATACCATCGCTTATGCTTAATGTCACCAACCGCAAGTAATAATGTACTCGCTACTACTCCTCGCTATAGAGTCCATTGACCGCGTTTGGTGTTCTAAACTTTGACGTTTGACATGATCTTGCTGCTGAAGCGATGATGATCAGTGCGACTTGTCACAATAGAAGCGTCCGTAATCAAGGATCCGTCCATGTTATAATACACAGGAGCTTTCTATCGCATATCAAATGTTTATGTATAATAAATCCCATCAACACAATAGGATGACTACCACTACAATAAAGAAGCTACACCTGACCCTTGTTAATGATCGATGCGTCTTGGATCACGGACATCGCGTATGTTTCACCAACATCCATGGCGTGTGTGTGTGTGAGTGATATGTTTCTGTTCCCGACCCAAGTGTGTGTGGTGCATTTTCTTCTATATCTCCTCTCCTTTTCAAGTACACTGGAAATCTCCCATGGGCTGTTGTGGAAGTAAAGAAGAGCGAGACGACGTTAGTATTTACTCCAATGGACACACGACAACATAACCACCCGGGAAATAAAAACTAACGATTGGCATTTGACTTGCAGGATGTCCACGCACCTCTACTCAATGACGACGATTTGCCCATTGAAAGGTTGGTTGTGTTGCTAAGACGTCTATTTCGGGCAGTTTACGACTAACAATGACTACAACAGGCATACAAGCTATCAAGCCATTGAGACCATTGATGTAAAGAAGGAGCAGGAGTTTTGGAACGCAGTATTGGAACGCACTACACGGTATGATAGGATGGATACAAGGAGAGCACATGGCAACTGTTTATTGATACTCTTTTTACATTGGATGATGGGAATAGGAATCTGATAGATATATCAAGTACGAATGCTGATCCATTACAAAGCCATGATGTACAAGAACGACAAGACAAGTATCAGGATATCCTTGCTCAGTTGCCAAACAAGACTTCCGACACGACAAGTATTCACAATGAAAATGGTGGTGCTGCCTTGACCCATGATGCAAAACCCTTGTCAGCATCCGCTGATGATCCACTGGCCATATTCGACCATATCCACCCTTCATCTGCACCCATACCACAAGAGGAGCTTTATGACATGATGAACAAGATCAGTGATGCTTTGCAGGATATCCGTATCGAACCCGTTGGAGAAATGGTTGTCCACCTCAAAATGTTAAATGACCCTGAAGCTATTCAATTCTGATGATTCCCCAGATTCCTCTCCTTTTCCTTCTTTATACTTTCTCATATCCACCCTCTCAAAAATATTCATTGTACCATATTATATGCTCCATCATCACCTCACCATCACGCTCAAAAGATATATAAAAAATGTCACGCCTTTATCTCTATTATCATTACCATCAGCATGCTGCCTGCATCCACCCAAAATTGGCAGAGATGATATGTGCCCTTTTAATACTTTTCACCCCTTGCATGGCCAAAGTATCCACCATGGTGATATAATCGAGAAAAGAACGGGCTGGAATATGTTACGCATTCTTCTCTCGGGATTCTCAGGCATGATATCCTATTTTGAATATGGACAAGGATGACGGCCAAGGTTCATGACCATTGATATGGCAATCATCGGATCGCTCTCAAAACATAAATAGCACCTGAACGTCTTTTCCTCTTTCTGGTGGTTGTCGTTGTTGTCAACAAGTCAAATATGGTCAAGTCATTGTTTTTCATTGCTGTTTCTGGAGCTTGTCTTCTTGTATCTCTGGTAGCTGGTAGCGCTGGATATGTACCCAATTCTTGCGTCAAAAAATCTGGACCAAGTTGCCCTGGTAACAAGGCATCCTTCACTTTTTGGCGCACTGGTAGTGCAGTTGGTAAGTGATAAGATAACACATGGTGGCATGCAGCTAATTGAATTCCTTTTTTGAATCCAGAACGATGCTGCGATAAAGCGTAACCGTAGATTTGTTATGTAATGCATACACTATAAAGACATATGGCTGCTGGACGTTTTATGATTATACACCTGGCCTGAAGACTTGATGTTGTGTTGTGTGGCTATAAGGATGGAACCCTATACAAGATCTAAAGTAACGAGACGTGGACATAGCAAGCAGCTCGATCAACATCCTCGGCTATTTTTTGATGTCATGGATAATATTATCAGGAAATAAAAGAGTTGGGTTTTGTGTTAACAATGGTTACAAAGATAATATTCAAAAGAGAGAACGAAAATCTCTAGGTGTGGATGAAAAAATGATTGGATGGGGGATAATCACAAATTATAAAGATGTGGGGAATCATGGTAAGGGTGCTATGCATTTTTTTACAGGTGTTGATGGTCCTTCAATCGTTGTCTTGATTCATCATCGTCATCGCTGCTATCGGTAGAATTGCGATTGTTAAACATGTGCGAGAACCCGCCGGTATTACTTCGAGCAATAGCTGAATCCTTTTCTGAAGCAGCAGCAGGGAACATGGTTCCAGCTTCGGCAGCTGCTGTAGGTGATCTTGGTGATGACCGGGTGGCATTATCCAAGGATCGGAAAATCTCATCGTTCACGTAGTATGATTTGAAGAGCATTTCAAGGACTTGCATGCGTTCTTCAACGCGTGATATACGTTGGCCATCTGGTTCATATTCCAGGTTGCTTACATTGTTCATGCTGAAACGAGGATGTAATGGATGCACCAAGGGAATTGATGACTCATTCGTCTTGAAGTTTGTCTGCAAACCACGTAGCAGAGATCGTTTTAAATCACCCACTGCCCATCGATGTACTAAAAATGACATATAAGTAAAAAATGAATGCACACATCAGATGGATGACATACCTGTTCCCCATGGGCTGGAAGGCCTGAATCCAAAGAGCCATGTTTGAACGGCGACAAGTAAGCCAAACACACCACCCACAAAGCCGAGAGCATTGAGCAAGGTATACATTTTGACCTCGCGATCGGTAAAGTTGGCGTACGCTTCGGGATACACAGCCATAAAAGCCAGATCAGCATGCGTTTGGGTGTAATTAGGATTGGGTGCTTCAGCACGGAAATTGCTTTCAACCTCAGGTGTCGAGTTGGTAATGGGTGAAAAGCCAACGTAATTCCATCCAACATCTTGTAAATATCGGTGATCGATGAGATTGTAGCTGAGAGCATTGTAGCTGTATGGTTCGACTTCAAAGATGTTGGTGGTCTGGATATCATTGCGTTCATTGTTCTGCCATGTTAAGACGTCAAAATCCGACATGACCACGGGGATATCATCGTTGACGTTGTAAACCTTGACATTGGGATCCATTGCCTTTGGATAAAGTGATACATGCACACGGCCATACGAGATGCTTTGATCACCAAAGAATGTGAATAATAAACGTGATCCATTGTTGGCACCCGATGTTGAAGTCATCTTGAAGCTTTCGTCACTGCGGAAGAGGAAGCAGTTGACAGCTCCTAACTGCGAGGCAAACGTAGGTTGGAATATGCTCATGTTGAGTGGCTGCACAAATTGGTTGCATGAATAACCAGTGTCGGTTTGACACACTACACCAGGGCTGCGGCTATCCATCTCGCCATAATTAGGGAATCCATCAAAGCAAAATCGCACATCTAAATAAAAGAGAGCATCATGAGCAGCTAATTTGTAAAAGTATTTACAAGCTGAAAAAACTCTTTACCTGGTACATCCACTTGGGCAGCTGGTTCCTCAATGCGCTGCGTTACATTCGGGCTTGTGATAGCCTGACGAATGACGAAGACCAAAAATGCAACGAAGATGAGAAGCAAAAAGATCTGAGACACAATACGACTGGTCTCTGCCCATACAGGCTCACCCGTGCTATATAAGACGATTCCATTAGCCGATGCTATCATTAACAACAATGACCTTTGTAGCTGCAAAAACTTACCGTGGCTTCCAGATATCGTTGTGAATGCGCACCACCAACCAGCGAAAGTAAGATTGGAATCGCCATAACAAGAAGAGGATGATGCATAACAATACCACGCCTGCAATGGTAACACCTGCAATAAGACCAGCCGATACACCGCTGCTGTTGTCATTCGTGTTGTCATTAAACGTTTGTAGCCACTTGTTGTCGGCGGGAGTGAAAACGTTGATATCGTTGTAATAGGTGTTAAGCGATGTACCTATGCGAGGATTAGTGGGGGTACGGCTACTATGTAGAAGGTTGTTGACATACCAAATGCGACAGTGAGATGTTCGCCATCAAGAATACCAGCTGCAGCAAACGATCGACGAGAGGGAGGGATACCATCAGTCGATGGAACCGTCCATGTCCACGTGTTGGTGTCAAGAATGGCCACTGAATTGATATACATGCGAGTACGCATATCTCCACCGTCATCACCTGTAGTCGGGTGGTCGGTTAGTCTTTGTGTTACGAGAGCCATCAACATTTCTTTGTGTATACGCACCTCCGAAAACGATAATTTTGTTGTCCTTGGCTGATTGAAAGGGAGAATAAGCGTGAGTTTAACGTGCATTGCATTTCATTGTGCATGGTTGATAAACTTACTGACAACAGCATTGTGATCTGATCGAGTAGATGGGTACTTGTTGGTTGTGCTATCAGGTTGCGTTTGTTGTGTTGACCATGTGCGTGTTTGGGTGTCGAAAACAAGTAGTTGTTCCATGGATGCCAATCCTCTGGATTCAGCGGTTGCTGCGACACCACCGATGATCACGAGCTTACCATTACTGCATTAGGCCGAAAGGAAAAAAGTGCAGGGCATGGATATAAATATGTACGTGTGTGTGTGTGTGTCGGGATCAGTATTACATGTACACGCGACTAAACTATCCCTATTAGGGGTGACTGCATAGATGTACATACCTCAAAAACGAAGATGTATGGCCATATCGTCCTTGACCAGGATTGGGAAGTTCTGTAAAGGACATGGTACTTGTATCAAGCGCGTAGAAATCTTGATAAATGGCAGACATATTCAACGATCCGCCAAAAATGTATACGGTATTGCTGTTGTCGTACGAGGCGCTAAACATTTGTCGGTTGTAAGGGACATCCGTAACATTTGCATTGTTGTTATTCGCCCATGCACCCCAAGTTTGCGTGCTAAAATTGTACGAGTACATTTGAATCGGTACCAGCTGGTTAACGGTTGCTTCCCCGAGACCACCCAAAAGCAACATGGTTTGTCCTGTGCTGGATATAACGGCCTGGCCATATAGGTTACCGGGTGGTCGATTGTTTTGTGGAAGCTCCTCCCAAGTGAAGCTATCGGATGTTTGGGTCAACTGATATAGGTTGTTGGTATACACGGTTGTTGCATTTTGGCCACCAAAGACGATAAGTGAATTGTTACGCGTAGCGAAAGCACTGCCAGCTTGGAAGGGAAGCGAGTTCATAAAGTTGGGAACGTAAAAATAGGCATCCGTTAAGGTGCTCGACCAACAAAGGGCGAGCAAAAGTAAGAGATGAGCCAGTGGTTTCATAGATGTTGCTCACACAGAGGCCAAAGAGAGAGGAGTGGTCGAATGGACGTGTGCTGCGTGTTCTATTGATGAAAGAAAGAGAAAAAGAAAGAAGCAAGAGGAAAAGGAAACAAGAATGAATTTTAGGGAGTCGAGACATGGAAAGCAAGGCCATAGTGGAGATCGAAAAGGGAACAAAGCAACCCAGGCACCACCTATCAAACCACTTTCTACCCGTCATATCCGGCATGATTAGCAGCTTGCTTGGCAAACTCGTTAACAAAGTAGCTTTTCAATTTGTATGTCACACACGCACGCACGCACACACGTTTACATATCTTCCTTCCATTCTTATCCTTCTCCTTCTCGCTTTTGTCTTTATAACCTTCCTTTCCAATAGCCCCTGCTACTATACCAATGGTCTCGCCCTTGTCCATGGGACTCCTTCCTTGTAGTACCTTATGCGGTAAACTTCCCTCTCTTGACCCCGTCTCTAAAAACAAGCAAACTCAGACCATGATCTACCAATCACAAAAACCTCTAATTTTATCCCGAGAGAAGCGATAGCATTCATCACTAGGTTACACATTGAGTAATACTTAAAACACCCCGCTTCCGAGCTCATGGTCCGAATGCTACCTTGCACAATTGCCCCGTTTTAACATAATGCTCATACCATGCCAAGAAGAAACTGGGAGAAAGACGTATAAATAGCAATAGTAGGCAAACTAGTGGCCTTGTCACTCATTTAGTTTCAATCTTAGTAGGTGCTTACTGAGATCAATGGTGACATGTCACACAGTTTTATGGGATCATGCATGAAAGTAAACATAAAGCAGGCACCACAACAAAAAGCTGATCCCAATAGCCCAACTACCCCTCGTAGCATCGTATCATTAAACGCCACATGATCATCAATCACTGAGATATTTATATTATGCATGGGGCGTTTATGTGTGTGCTCACCATAATCCCATATTATGCACGCACAAACACACAAACCATTACCATAAATTTTCCATCGATTCCACTTCACTCCTAGGGCAATTATAATCACATGCCCATTCTGTACTCCACGCTCATTGTTCTTTTATAGTGGGTCCTCCCATGTCATCATATCCATGCCGACTGTATCCCATCTCTTTTTTACTCTCTCTCTTTTATTCGTCAAGTTTAGTATAGTTTTCGTTGGCTGGATTGGATGATTTGGCAAAGAGGTAATACGGCTCCCAGTGAGGTGTGACTTTGCCTCCTCCTTCATCTGGTGTTGGGGGTGGAATATGATGAGTATTGCCAAATCGAGGTGGTGACGATGCTGCTGCTGCTCCTGCTGCTGGTCCATTTTCTTCAAAGCGCATGCTAAAGCCGCTACCAAAGCCTTCGTGTTCGTGCTGTTGGCTACTACTCCTGGTGGAGGTGGTGGTCAACTTGTCATTACTGCTGTGTTCGCTGGGGAGTACTGGCTTGTAGCCATCAGCTTGATGAGGATGGGTCTTGTTTGATGGATCAGATTTCTTGCCCAAGGATGTAATAAATTGGATCAAGCCCATCAAATTATAAAGAAAAACGAGAAGAGCGAACACAGGCCGACAGATTGCTGCTAGCCACATCCCCACTGAATCAATTTTCTCTCATGGGTTCATTCACAGCTCCTCCGCTTGAAGACCAGCTTATTCCCTGATTGGATGCACCGGTACTGTGGATGTTTTCTATCATGCAAAATCAGTTTCACCCTCGTGCCGAATGTCATCCATGCAATTTGGTTCATTATCCCTTGTCACCATGTCAATTCAGGGACCATAATGAAAATGGTCACTTGCTAAATATTGGATCGCATGATAAAATTGCTCACACATTATTATGCTTCATTGATGGAATCATTGTATTATATTTCAGACGTAAATCATCCACGACGTGATTACTTGTTCAAAAGAGAGACAAACAAAGATATATATATATAAAAGTGTATAGGTAATAGTAAAAGCCAAGAAGGAGAGGAAGGGGATAAAATGTTAAAGTTACAAACGATATGATTTTTAAATGGGTTATTGACAACTTCGCCATGTTTACTGGCTCATTGAAGCAATTCGACTTTGCATCCATTGGCAATCATCTTTCCAACGGCTTCTTTCTTCTGCAACTTGCTCCATTTTTCGAGTCGCTTGGTGATTGTTACGTAGCATCACCTGCTCAAGTTTTTGACGAGATTGACGTTCTTCAGCAAGCTGTGCTTCCAAGCGCTCAATCATTTGTCGCAAAGTGTTATGATCGGGTGTGGCTGTTGAAGGCTTCTGCTGCAAAACGCCAGATGCCATGGCTGGTGGAGATGATAAACGGCGATGACGTCTTGCATTGGTACCGTTATCTTGTTTCTTGTCAGCAGATCCAATATGTTGACGGCAATGTGGGCATGCACTTGGTGCGTTTTGTGCGGATGATGCTGCTGCAGCAGCAGTCTCATCACTAGCTTCCTTTGATGATTGTACTTGTACATGATGGCGATTACGGACGATAGAACGACGTTTAAGAGCAGCTGGTGGTACTGAGCGTAAGTCATGATGTTGATATTGCTGGGATGCAGCTGCAATAGCAGCAGAGGCCACATCTTCTGGAAGAGGTGCAGGTCGTTGTGGGCGTGCACTCGATTTGGCAGGCACTGTAGGTGGGGGCATTGGGAACATTTGTAGATCATTCTGCATTGGTTGCTGCTGCTGTGTTTGTGGCACCGGTGGCACAGGAGGAGGAGGAAGATAATGTTGCACATCCTTATCAGAAATTTCGCTGTAAACACCGGAATCACGTAACGATGGTGGTTGATATGAAGGAAGTGGGATATGTTTAGCTTGGTGTTGATTGCTATTGCTGCCTTTGCTTATCACCGATGAATTATCGGTTTGAAGACTTCCTCGTGTGGGTCTCTTGCGCAAACGTGTGAGGATACGAGATGCTCGACGTTGATGTTGTTTACGCAACGAAGGTTTGGCAAACTCTTCAGGACTTGTGGATGTAAGAAATTCAGCCAAGGCTAACGTGTCTGATCGCATACTGTTGGCTTCAATAGAGCTAGCCAAGGATCGAGCCATACTACTGGTGTCGTCTGTTGTCAAATAATCGCTAAAATCATCATCGTCATCATCAAAGAAAGCAGTGGTCTTGGTTGGGCGGAAAATAGCCCGTTGTTGATCAAGCTTGTGTGCCATATAGAATAATGAAAGAACAGTGAAAGTGATAAAAGGATTGGACAGGGAAGAAGAGAATGAGAGTGATGAAAAATTAAAGAGAAGGGATCCGTCAACCGGATGTGTTTTGCAGCACAATTTATCAGGTTTGCTCCACACGCGCACACACAAACCCCTTTTTCCTTGTGTCCCCTATATCTATAAAGTTTCTTTAATTCTCCTTGCCTACAACAATGCGTCCATGAGTGCACTTGCTGATCTCCTAACACGCCTACTAGCTCCATCAGCCAGGATGTATCTCTAAAGAGTATCCATCCTTCCTCTAATCCTAGTCTCCTCTATCGTTTGCTCATTCTGCATCTCCTCTCTACTGACACGCAAGTATGCCACCCCTGATTCCCGGCTCATGTAAGTAGAACGAGCTCGTTCTCTTTTTGCTGCAATTGCAGTTGTATCTGAAGGGGATAAGATGTCCAAACATACATCCACTCTATGATACCAAATCACTGGAAAGGCGATTTATTAGATGCCAGTCCTCCTCTTCCATTTTGATCAGCCTCCTGCCATTTCGTAATTCACTAACAATACCCCTGTCCTTAGCCTTTGTAATAGCTTCATAATAGCTCACTTGTTCTTGTACGTATGCGATGATGCCGTATTAGGATTATACAATCAAGACTCGTCAATGCATGCCATGCATGCTTGTTTATGCTGCTGCAGACGATCCTGAGGATAGTGTTGGTTAAAACCATGGATGTCGTCTTGTTAAACAATGCAACTTGATATTTGCAAGGTTGAACGTGAGATTGATGGATAGTAAACTTAACTATATTCACATGATTAAACACAGGCATTGGATGTATGATGAAAGGATGCTCTCATAGGGCGTATTATTGATACATCTCGAGTAGTCATCATGGCTACGTGTAGCCCGCTATAATATCATGTGCCCCTTGTATGAATGCACTCCTTTTACCGATAGCCTTATTTGCGTAATGGAGGCTGACGAGAAACGATTCAAAGCAATGAGAAGGTGCCGATGATGCGATAACCCGTTAAACGTCATGAACCGCCTTAAAGCAAAGTATTCTCCTCAATTTTAAAAGCGGTTTGCGTACTTCTCAGAATCCTAATATTAAACGTGAATCCAATGATGATTTGCAATCTCAATGCAATGATGGGATCAGACGACGCCATATGCACCCTTGATAATCTCCTCAATAGTAATGTTATGATCGTAACATAATACAATTGACAGCTTTCTCGCAAAGAATAAAGATCGCTCATAAAAGTTTATAAAAGAGCCCATTATGTTGATCTTCATACAACAGGTTAATATCGGATTTAGACGAAGTTGTACGCATGCTGTCATTTCTCTTGCATAAAGGGATTAGTTGTATGTTGGTTTCAATTGTCTGTGTGATACAGCGTGATTACTATTTGTGTCGATCGGTTGACGCCGGCCATCAGCTTTGCTCACCCCTTGCTTCTTGCTTGCATGATGACTCCTCTTTTACGCCTCCTTGCTCCTAGTCACTTGTAAGACACCAGCAACAATGTAGAGCTATGGATCGATGTATCTACAGCAGATGGCGAGTGAGGAATCACCTTATCACTCAAATGACATAGCCTACAGTGCATCTGGTTTCGTGTCATTTGAATTCCTTAAACAGGATCCAACCAAGGTGTGATCTTGTTGAAAAGAAGGTTTGCCAGTGATGTGCGTGCTTCACGTTGTTTTGGGAAACTCAAGTGTTGGGTCGTGTTGCTGAAAGCGTGATCATGACTATATCGGGAATCCACACGCCAAGGAGAAAATTACCACCTTCCATAATGACCTGCTACCCTATTTCATACAATCCTTGCCATTTTACTATTGGGTTCCAGAATCGTATCGACTCATCTGGGAGTAGATAGGAGAACAGTAGGCTCTACTCACCAGGTCATCGTTGGCACCCTTGCCCGTTTTGGTTCGCTCTTCAATAATAAAACAATTGTTGACGTTATGTATCGGTATATTGCTGCATGATGTTGCTAATGTAAGTATTGTGATAAGCTTGCATATATGCGATATTGCGTTTTTGAAAACAGATGAAGTCCTAGGTACGTTATCAAATCTAATAAAGTTCCATCGTTTTAAGGTCACAAAAGGGAAAACAATACTGCAAAATCATCCTTAGCTATACAACATCATGCATTGCAGGCTTCTTCTTCTCCTCGTCTATCTCCCATATTCTCCATACGGTCTATTGATTCCCAACCTTTTGTCGGGGTTAATTTGACGCAGGATCTGACAAGCTGTGGCATCACCTTTAACGTCTTTCCAACCCACCTTGTGGCGTAAAGGTCATTGTGCGATATTCTACCGCGATGGTTATGTTCGGTTTGACGCCCGTGCATAGTATTTCCTCAAAGTTCTCCTGCTTTTCTCCGTGGCATTCTGTATGTGCTCACCCATAGGGTGCACGCTCAAGAGGAGAAGAGCAGTATGCATATCAACGCGTGCGCGACATGTGCCGCGGCAAGACTACCTCTTTGATAAGATTCATCCGATGCAAAAAAAGAGGTTCCCTTAAACATACACGTGGGGGAAACTAATGGAGATATTCTGTACCTCGCCTCCATTCATCCTTGTTCATCCTTTCTTATCCTTTTAAGTGTACCTTAACAAGGTCATTCACTCCTTTTTACTCAATGGGAGAAAATATACACTATGCTTTTTTGATGCATGCTGATTTTGACAGTGCTACATGCATTGAATGGCTATGCGGGGCCCCGCTTTGATATGAGGCATCTGTACTAATCAGCCAAAACTATATCAAGCAACGTCATGAAATTGTTGTATCGTGTCATTTCTATTGTTTGCTTATTAGGTTGATGATGGCCATTAATTATGCAGGGACCTTCTCACCAATTGTGCAATCAATAAAGGGAGAGAAAGCGATACACACCGAGACACATGGCAAAACCGCTATCGCTTTAATTGAGTGCTACTGATTTGTGAGCGATGACACATTCGCTCCCTTTATTCACCCCAAGCGGATAAAAGAAGGAGCATTGTTAATGCAAGGAAAAAGAACATGGTCGTGTCAGTAGTCACTACGTGGATCCCGAGCGTTTTGTGCATGCAATGCCGCTCCTTTATGCATTGCTCGAATATGCTACACATGGTTTCTTTGGTGATCGATTTCAGTTATCACACACCTGATGTAAAGGGATACGGGATAACGTCAAGTGTTTGACGTCCCCGTGTATCCACATGTTATATTTGCAAGCTACTGTTGTATCTCCTTGTTTCGTTTTGCCTATGCTCGAAGGCCGCTACAAAGATACCTTGGTCATTTCCTGCCCTGATAGATGTTGTGTTTGTATACCTGAGCTACTCTAGTAGAGATGTTGATGACAACATGTCCTCTCAGTACTCTCCATAATGTACGCTCCTCTTTCTCTCTCTCTTATTAGGTCTCCTATTTTGCTGATGGCAGAAAGCCCTGCAAGTGGATTTTTCCATTTTATCATTAGGAAGTAGAAGCATGGACCACTTTCTTACTCTATTCGTTTCTTATATCGCTTTTTCTTCCACCCCAACATCTACTTGTACCCAGGCGTGGATATGCTCTAAAGCTATGTTGCTGAGGAAGGAATGATGAACAACCGGTCAAGGTCGCATAGCAACAACAACATCATAGTAGATGACAATTACAATTGGATAATGCTATTTGTTTTGGGCAGGGTTGACTCATTTACATATTATTTCGATAATAAAGAAGTTACCCATTGTGACAATGACAATGAATTTGGTAGGGGGTTCCACATTGGTTGCACAAGCTGGTTTAGGAGAGGAGCTGCATAACTAATTGATTGATGCGCACAGACTCAAATAGCTTAATTACGAGGGCTATTCTCAATTGAAATATTGAGCAGCGACCATTCTTACTGACTTAAGCGTACAGGGAATTGTTGAGGTGCATATTCACAACAGTAACTATAGCAAGCGGGTGGGCTGTAGTGCACGCTGGTAGTGCACAAATTGGGGAGTGGAGGAGCGAGAAAGAGCCCACTCTTCTTCACTCCCACTTCACAATGCAAGGTAAGAGGTGTCTCCATTAAAGAACTACAGCGCATTAACCCTATCACTCTCTTCAATGCAAGACCACGATGGGTGAACAGGTGGTCAATGGCGGCACTTCCAGCTACAACATGTAGGGGCGCGATCTACCCATGACTCAAGCTTCCATTCCATTGCAAAAGGTACAGTCAATCGCTGCAGCTCTTTTATTATTCAAGTTGGACATTGTGGTACTAATGTTCGCGTGTAGATTGCGGTTCTCTCGTTTATACAAGATCTAATGGGGGCGTCGCGTGTATCCATTCCTAAGCTGTCCACAACAAGAAGTCTTTATGTTGCCTCCTTTGGGTATGTTGACAAGACGCGTTTATATTGGGTTTCTTTGATATATCACATTGAGTTTATGGTAGCTTGGATACGTTGGATGATGGTACCTGTGGCAGCAACAACAAGTCATTGATATCAAAGCAAGAATGCTGTACGTTAGCTCAATGGTATGCATGGTGTTGGATCTACAGTGCAGGACCACTTAATTAACGTGTCTTACAGGGAAACAGCAGCAGCACATACTGGATCGCATGAATACCAGGCTATTTGCATCAGTAACGGTATTGGCAATACCTAGAGGTACAGTGCATCATTCTGGGATTGGTTGTATTCAAGTGAACTTACCAAACACTATACAGTGGCAGAGCCTCTTTCGGCGATACTATTATTATCAAGGCTGCACGCCAAGGATGTCATTGTACTGTGTGCTGCCTTGGGGAGACCATGTTGCCCCTTTCACATGTGCTCATGATGCTATGGGCTTAGCCCAATTCAAATGCATCCTCTCACCACAGTTGCAGCGTGCGGATCCACGGCTCAGGTAGTGCCAAAGTCGACTGATGAAGGGCTCATATGGGTCACTGTTAAATTCGGTGTTTTGGCGCCATGCCTCCTTCGGGGAGGGGCTAGTAGGCAGTACTGGTACCTTGGCATTCTTTGGCATTGTGCCCTTTTCTTATCATTATTGTTTCTGGCGGCGGGAATTCCAGCGGATCACTGCACCCTGATTAAGAGATTCAAGTACGTATCATCCCAATGACTTTTGGATACTCTGTGCTGACATGTGTTCTTTTCTAGATGGATTATCTTGCATTGAAGTCGTCAAGATTACAGTCATCATTGCTAAGTATCGTTCTATGTATTTGGAAAACGGTTTACTGACGTGCATCTTTTATAGGTGAATCATGTCATGGTTAAGGAGAGACGTCTATAGCAACCCTCAATACCAGCTGGCCTTTTTTCATCGTTCGATAGTTCTCGTTACCACCTATTGGGCACTTCCTTTGTGTGCATCTGCAACAACAAGCAACAACTTCTATATCTTTCGGTGTCGTCAAGGTTATCTCGTCCGGTTGTGGTTCTGGTCGTCGACAATTCTTTTGATGGATAATCAGCTACGCATACATGTTATCGATGGATCATATCAGCAACTAGCACAAGAAGCAGCAACAATGTGCAACAGAATCCATACCTTTAGTGTCAAAAACATTTACTCGATTCTCTGTGGATTTTCATCATTGGCCAATTACTTTCATCAAGAGCATCCTGCAGCGTACGTCTCTTATGGGTGTGCTACATCAGCAACAAGCTACAATGTGTGTGTGTGTCTTTTGGTGTTATCAATGTCTATCGAGCACCCAAGGCAGCCGTCATCAAGCAACACTCCTTCCTCTTGAAAAGCGGCTATCAGCAATCATTTATTGCATGGACATCTCTGCAGCAAGGAAACCAGATAAAGGTGTTCTACTACAGCCATGGATGATATTGGGATACTCGAGCCGATGCACGCAGCAGCTACTTAACGAACATGGATGGACGTTTACGACAATAGCAACCAAGGAGGATACAGTGACACCGGTTGACTCCTTGTGATTCGCTCCTACTATCTTATTTCCAACTTCCAATACTGTTCCCTTGCCTTATTTATTTGATAGACATCCACATTATTTCTTCGACTTCAATTAAATGAACACTGGATTTAGCATCATTGTTCGAGTATCATACTATTAGCTCATTGTGCAGGATGAACATTATTATGTACTTGGTTTCAGAATTGATGATGATAAAAGTGAGAAAGAGCCCACGTTTCATTGTAAAGTTTAGAGATACAGGCACTTGTTTTTACATAGGCTGTAAGCGTGATGCTATATGACAAGTGGTCTTTGTTCATTTTCAATATCCTCTCTCAATTAGAGCCAAAGATGCAGAAGGACTTGAATGGTGTCACAAAGCCCAGGGGTACGAGTTGAAGGGTCCGATCCTATTGGCGGTGACATGCATGATGAATCCTTACCCTGCCTGACTATAGTAAGGTCCGCGTATGATAACCGTATGGAGTCTTTTCCAGGCTAACCATGACATGGTAAATAAGCTAAAAACGATCAGCGCATATCGCAAGTGTTTTGTGTGCAAGTATGCGAGGGGCAATGGTATTGTTTGTCTCCAGGGTTCGTATTCATAAAGGCTATACATATAATACAAGATAGATGCTATTTGCTATGGGTTTATTATCCTGAATATACAGGCGTCTATTTAAACCTATTTATAATTCTGAGACCTACCACACCATTATCAGCATACGAAAAAGGAAGCGATGACGAATGTTATGTGTGTTAGAACAAAAGGTCTCGATACAATGGTGTGGATGATCCAACCTCACTTTTCCGCCCTTCAAATTTCTATCCTTCCTTTCATTCCAGAAACCAACCAGTGGATCACAGTGAGTCAGTGGGTATCTTTGTGGCATTGTATTCTTGGTTGCTGCGGTCGTAAGCATTTATTCATGATCGCTGTGTGTGCCTTGACTCTCATTCTTCAAGATATAAGCCCTCTCATCCATGACAATCCTCTGCAGCATCCACGCAACATGGCTGATCCTTGCTGCTGATGAGGTACCAAGTAACCAACACGAATTTCAGAATCACTTGTCACTGTCTTTGTTTGCATCCACCCATCCATCCATAACCATTGCAAGTCCCAAAATGTTGATAGAAAGAACTCCAGTGATCGTTTCCTTTTCATTCAGCTGTTGGTCAATCACTTTCTTGGTCATTTTCTCTCGCAGTTCAACGACATGGAGAATGTTTGTACGTGAAGTGAGGTTGATGGTTGATATGGCATCACCCATAGGGATACCGTATGTATTAGATCATGCTGCTATGCGTATATAAAACTGGGTCTATACAATGGCTATCTGTTGTCCATGTGGAAATGGCTGCAAGACAAGTTGCTGCAAGTAACTTGAGACACTGGAGTAGAGAGTTTGATGATAGCAACAGCTGCTACGTTCGATTGAAACAGAGAAGCGTGCAAGAGCGTGTGTTGTAGTAGAGCGACAAGGCTGTGAACGCTGCCTGATACAATGGCGCAGAGACATTGCTAATAGCAACTGCTGGAATGAATGCTGTTACGTTTGATTGTCGTAAAGGAGCGTCCAAGAGAGTGTGTAGTGTCAACAGACGCGTGTGCTGTAGTAGGCAGTGTCCACGCCATGGAGTTACCATTCAGTCAAAGACAAATAGGATCAAAACAGTTGTAGGATTGACATGATGGGTTGAAGCAGGACAATCGTTCGCAGATGGTAGTTGTACTTGAATGCATCAACAGTTGAGAATGGGAAGAAGAGGGTGGGGAGGAGATAAAGTGGGAGTGGAAGAGGTGGAAATTAAATCTGTCAGGCAGTCAGACATATCTATATACACTGATATCCATGCATGATATTGGGATTGCCTCTCTCGAACCTCAAACTTTCACACAATATGCTCTAGGACATGCTGAACAACTTTGTATTAATAAAGAACCCATGCTTCATTTAAAAATTTCGAAAGGGAGAGCATAATGTGCGATTGACTATGACGGATGAAAATTGGGAAAGCGCCGGATTTATGAAAAAGTCATTTAGTATGTAGTTTCTTGGGATTCCCCATTTCGCACTTGAAACTTGGTCAGAAGGTACTCTCGCACATGCTGATCAACTCCATTCATTTAAAAACTGCATGGTTCATTATGTACATTTTGAATGCCGGCCAGCCCAAATGTAGGAGAAAAGTAGGGTCGGCGCTCCTGTTCCCCGAGATTGCCCACCTCGAACCTGAAACTTTCACACAACACGCTTTCGACCACGCCGAGCAATTTCGCTCCCATAAAGACCCCAGAGTTCATTATGAAAATCTTGAATGTGGGAGAGACGACGAAAGGATGGTAACATAAATAGGCTGTACGCGCCGTGCGCCCCGATATTGCCAATCTCGACCTTGAAACTTGGTCAGACGGTGGGCTTCGACATGCTGATCAACATCGTTCTCATAAAGCCTCTACACATCATTATAGAGATTTGAAGAAACAGGCACCTTTATGTTTTTACATATGCTGTAAGCGTGATGCTATATAAAAGGTGGTGTTTGTTCATTGTGAAGTACCATGCAAATGAGCTGTGTTACACCAGCTCGCCCCTGCGCACCTTCCGCTTTATCAGGGTCAAGCTACTTTACAATGAACAAACACCACTTATCATATAGCACTATGCTTATAGCATATGTAAAACATAAAGGTGCCTGTATCTCTAAACTTTACAATGAAACGTGGGGTCTTCAATCGAACAAAGTTGCTCGTCGGGGTGAAGCGCACCCTGTGTAGAAGTTTCACGATCGTCGTGGCCAATCTCAGGATCACCCAATGTCACCACCAGCCAAAGTGGAATCGGGTCGACCTCTTGGATTTTTTCGACTTTGGCTGGTGGCGACATTGCGAAATCTAGGATCGCCGAGGTTGATCGTGAAACTTGCACACAGGGTGCGCCTCACCCGGACGAGCAACTTTGTTCGATTGAAGACCCCACGTTTCATTGTAAAGTTTAGAGATAAATGCACATTTATGTTTTGCATATGATATAAGCGTGATGCTATATGACAAGTGGTGTTTGTTCATTGTGAAGTAAGTTGACCCTAATAGAGCGGAAGGTGCGCAGGGGCGTGCTTGTGTAATACAGCTCATTTGCATGATACTTCACAATGAACAAACACCACTTATCATATAGCATCATGGTTTCAGCATATGTAAAAACGTAAAAATGCCAGTATCTAAGATAGGCAAGCTTGATCGGGGAAACATGATTGACAAGGTGCGCTCCACCACGACGAGCAATATTGTTCTATGAAAAAGACCATGTTTCGTTGTAAAGTTTAGAGATAAATGCACTTTCTCGTTTTTACATATCCTGAAAAGCGTGATTCTATATGTTAGGTAGTCTTTGTTCATTGTGAAGTATCATGCAAATGAGCTGTGTCACGCAAACACGTGCCTCTGCATCTTCCGTTCTATTAGGGTCAAGGTACTTCACAATGAACAAACACCACTTGTCATATAGCATCACCCTTACAGCATATGTAAAAACATAAAGCTGCATTTATCTCTAAACTTTACAATGAAACGTGGGGTCTTCAATCGAACAAAGTTGCTCGTCGGGGTGAGGCGCACCCTGTGTGCAAGTTTCACGATCAACCTCGGCGATCCTAGATTTCGCAATGTCGCCGCCAGCCAAAGTCGAAAAAATCCAAGAGGTCGACCCGATTCCACTTTGGCTGGTGGTGACATTGGGTGATCCTGAGATTGGCCACGACGATCGTGAAACTTCTACACAGGGTGCGCTTCACCCCGACGAGCAACTTTGTTCGATTGAAGACCCCACGTTTCATTGTAAAGTTTAGAGATACAGGCACCTTTATGTTTTACATATGCTATAAGCATAGTGCTATATGATAAGTGGTGTTTGTTCATTGTAAAGTAGCTTGACCCTGATAAAGCGGAAGGTGCGCAGGGGCGAGCTGGTGTAACACAGCTCATTTGCATGATACTTCACAATGAACAAACACCACCTTTTATATAGCATCACGCTTACAGCATATGTAAAAACATAAAGGTGCCTGTTTCTTCAAATCTCTATAATGATGTGTAGAGGCTTTATGAGAACGATGTTGATCAGCATGTCGAAGCCCACCGTCTGACCAAGTTTCAAGGTCGAGATTGGCAATATCGGGGCGCACGGCGCGTACAGCCTATTTATGTTACCATCCTTTCGTCGTCTCTCCCACATTCAAGATTTTCATAATGAACTCTGGGGTCTTTATGGGAGCGAAATTGCTCGGCGTGGTCGAAAGCGTGTTGTGTGAAAGTTTCAGGTTCGAGGTGGGCAATCTCGGGGAACAGGAGCGCCGACCCTACTTTTCTCCTACATTTGGGCTGGCCGGCATTCAAAATGTACATAATGAACCATGCAGTTTTTAAATGAATGGAGTTGATCAGCATGTGCGAGAGTACCTTCTGACCAAGTTTCAAGTGCGAAATGGGGAATCCCAAGAAACTACATACTAAATGACTTTTTCATAAATCCGGCGCTTTCCCAATTTTCATCCGTCATAGTCAGTCGCACATTATGCTCTCCCTTTCGAAATTTTTAAATGAAGCATGGGTTCTTTATTAAGACAAAGTTGTTCAGCATGTCCTAGAGCATATTGTGTGAAATTTTGAGGTTCGAGAGAGGCAATCCCAATATCATGCATGGATATCAGTGTATATAGATATGTCTGACTGCCTGACAGATTTAATTTCCACCTCTTCCACTCCCACTTATCTTCTCTTCCCATTCTCAACTGTTGCCCCATTCAAGTACATCTACCACCTGCAAACGATTGTCCTGCTTCAACCCATCATGTCAATCCTGAAGTGCTCTTGATCCGATTGTCTTTGACTGAATGACAACTCCATGGCGTGTACACTGCACGACAACACCCGCGTTTCTTGACACCCCATCTTGTTTTGTACGATCCTCGACCACAATCAACCGTGACAGCAGCTGCCATTAGCAAAGTCTTTACTCCATTGTCTCATACAGCGTTCACAGCCTTTGTCACTCTACTGCAACACACGCTCTTGTACACTTTTCTGCCGCGAGCAAATGTAGCAAGCAATAGCTATCAGCAAAGTCTTTACGTCATTGTCTCAAGTTACTTGGCAGCAGCTTGATTTGATACATACGGATTCCAATGGATGGGATGGTATATCAGCTTATGAAGGAGTGACCAACAACCGGATGGAAAAGGGAGCATACCACCAGCGATCACGTGGCTCTTTTCGACCAACATGTTGGATTTGATGGATGGATGCTAATGCAGTGCAGTGATGAGATACCCTGGAATGTCGCTTTGGTTACTTGACGCGTTGTCCGCAGGAAGACCACGTGGATACGGCTGAGGATGATGATGATGGATGGATGGAATTGACGAAGGAGCTTATATCTTCGACAAAGGTGTTTTACAACCGTGGATGATATGGAATACTCAAATCGAACCATGCAGCAACTATTTCCAACCATGGATGAAGGATGATTATGACGGCAGCAACCAAGAATACAATGACACAATTACCCCTGTTCCCCTCTATGTGATTCACCCGTATCTTACTCGATTTGCAACATTGATCCTTTATCATTTTTACTTGTATAAACACCCAAACTACTATGCCTTATTCTTCGACTTATTCATTGAATGAAAATTGGGTGCAAGCTAATGTTTAGGAGGGTATTGTGGTATCAGCTCATATGTGTTGGTGTGGATCACGTGGTTGGTGTCTCCATAGGTTCAGCGGGCATGTTTGTGTAACTGAACCAGACTTGTGTTGTGATGTAGCTTGAGACCGTTAGTAGCTCTCACACGGTCATGCGTTTGTAAGCTTAGAGATGCATGCGTATTATAAACCATTGAACGACGAAAAATAAACATAAGGCTCTCTTCCCGACTTCTTACCTTAGGGTACGGATGGACACGGTATTGTCAACGCGCTTTTTACCCTAGTGGTATTGAAGGAAGGACAGGTTGGCGACCGCGTTTTATGTATTTTTCTCCAACGTGAGAGTCTCCCTTGTGTATCTCATCCCCATGCACATTGTATCGCGCGTACGTTGTGAGTGGTGTTCAGTCCGCGTATCTGCTGAGCATCACTGCAGTTCGAGATCCCTTACAACACTTGAAGGGTCCAATCCTATTGGTTGAGAAATGCATGATCGATCCTTCCCCTACCTACCTATAGTAAGGTCCGCCTATGATAGTCGATATGAACTGGTTTGTCCTTCTATAAGGCTGCATAAGATAGTGTTAACTGTAAGCTGTCATAGTAGCATGTTATGTTCATGTACTCATGGAATATTGTATAACTGCTCATTCTTTCTTGAATATAATACATTAATAAGCTACGTACAATGAACCATGTTTTTGGAACAATCAAGCACATGTTGGGTATCACCACTTTCAAATGTTTCTTTGCAATACATGAATTTGAGAACCTGCCTTCCTTATGCTATCAGTATTTGAGCTAGGGAGCTTTAATGAATGTAATACTGTTGTGGTAAAAGAAAAAAGCATCTCGTTACGATGATGTAAATGATCCAACGTTGCTTCCAACCTTCGATTTCTATTCCCCCTTTCTATCCAGACACCAACCAAGTGATCCACATCCTGCTCATTTGGACTGATAATATAATATCCCAAATATTACTTTGAATCCAATTTCATTCAATAAAAGAAAGTCGAGGAATAGTCTATATAGTAGTGTGGGTGTCTATCAAGTAAATGATAAAGGAACAACATTCGAAATTGAATAAGATACGGGTGCATCACATAGAGGCAATAGGGATAATTGTGTCATTGCATTCTTGGTTGCTGCCGTCATAAACACCTTCATCCATGATACGAGATACGTTGCTGCATGCATTGATCGGGTATTCCAAGATATCATCCACTGCTGTAGAACACCTGTGGTCAATTCCATCAAATCCATCATCATCCTCATTCGTAATCAGGTGGTATGATCCTTCGTTCCTGCTGACGACGCGAGAAGTAACCAAAGCAACATTCCAGGGTTCCCTATGATTGCATCCATCCATCATAATCATCGCAAGACCATTAAGAAAGATCCTCCTTGACCGCTGCTGATATGCTTCCTCTCCCATCCAGTTGTTGTTATAGCTCTTTCTTGGTGAGTTCCCATTGCTTCCCAGCCAGGCGAACGCTGCTTGAATTGCTATGTACTTGATAGCTAATGTGGTATCATCCGTTGGTATCCGTATGCATTAAAGCAAATTGCTGCACGTAAAAAACGCTGCTGTTCGTGGGAAAAAAGGCTGCAAACAAAGAACGCTTTTCGAGAAGGAAATAAAGACCTTGCTGATAGCAGTTGCTGCTGTTATGTTTTGTCGTGGTAGAGGATTGTGCAAGAGAGCGTGTATTGTACTAAGATGCCCACGGTTGTGAATGCTGTTTGAGACAATGGTGTAGAGACCTTGCTAATAGCAATTGCTGGAATGAATGCTGTAACGATTGGTCGCGGTAGAGGAGTGTATTGTGTCAAGAGGCCCGTGTGTTGTTGAAGTGGGGTGTCCACGCCATGGAGTTACCATTCAGTCAAAGACAAACGGATCAAGACAGTTGTAGCGTTGACATGATGGGTTGAAGCAAGGCAATCGCTCGAAGGCTAATGTAGTTGTACATGAATGGGGCAACAGTTGAGAATGGGAGGAGGAAGAGGGAAGAGGCTGGGAGTGGGAAGAGGTGGAAATTCTTTGTTCCAGCGTTGCTCAGTCAAAAACACTCGGATCAAGGGAGTTGAAGGATGGAAATGTTGGGCAGAAGCACAAGAATCAAACGAACTGTGGATGAGCTTGATAATGATTATCGACGACCAGCAGTTAGAATGGGTGATGATGGTGATGGCTGCAAAAGTTCAAGAATATTCATTGGAATACAACAAAGTGGATGGTGTGAAGTTTAAAGGCGATCCCCCTAGCACATCCTCCAATCACCTTTGTCACCATGGATGCATGCTATCACATCAGTGTCGTGTTGCTTCTTATAATCCTGCCGTTTGCTTTTCTTGAGGATACCATCCGCAAGTACCGCCACATCATATTACCGATGCCTAATCCGCATTTCATACCATCATCAGATACATTTGCTTATATCAAAGTGCCCATTATCGTGATTAAGGATGCAGTATCGAGACCCAAAGCACTTTTTTCATGATGAAACTAAGAGTCAGCTGCAGCAATCAAGTAATCAGTAAACTCTTACGCAAACCACTAATAGTAGTTTCACGTTCGGTGAGAGGCAATACAGCACCGGCAAACTGAAAGATTCGGCAGAAACCCAAACCCTGTGCAACAACGCCCCAGCCAGGGAGTATATAGCAAGATTAGCACGCTGTTATGCATGATTGATGGATCCCGCAACGATGACCATTATTGTGGCAATAGATGAATTTTATTTGTGAGATGTAAAATGTGTAAACAGATGATAGATGCAAGAGTAAAAGGAGATGTATTTATCCGGAACGTTAGTACATGCGTGCATCAATACCACTAACAATGCTGACAAGTGTGTCAGGGAAAGGGCGTCTACTCCACATGTGTCTTTCATGCTGCTTTGTTGTTTGTGCCAGAAAACGGTACCCAATAGCCCGCGGCACAATGACAGCCCCCTTTCTCCTTCCATTTACGCTGGACACGTGCGAAAGTGTGTACGCTTATACACACACAAGCAGCGGTGTTCCCCAACAAGTAACAGCAAGCGTATCTATGCAACTTGTCTAGATCCCTTTTAATCACGCGCAATGATGCATGGCAATAACGTGGGACAAGTTTCATGGCCCCCACAAATCACCACGCTGTTACAATGTACAATCACCCCGTTTCAACCCGATATCATCACCTATAATAGTAGTCAATTTTAACGACCATGACCATATTGTAGCATGATGCTGTTGCTATTTTAGATAGCATCTACCATTAATAGACAGCTGAGATCCACAGCCACTGATGGGAATGAAATAGGATACCATGGCGACGTGGCGTTGATGATGATCAGTGCATCATGTTGGCATGGCCACTTCGAAGTTTCTCCTGTGTAGAGCAGCAGGTGAATTTGCCATATGTTTGAAGCGGGAATCATTTCATTGAGACAAGGTCACATGGATATAATATGGGGGTGGGAGAGCGAAATAAGAGAAGCTGGGGTGCAGATGATGGTGATTGGTGATGGAATCCAACCCACCCCCCATATCAGCATCAGCAGCAATGCACTAGTACATATATGAGACACATCACGGAATGCCCCACACACAACAAAGCTTGATACCGATGCCGAGGATAAAAATGACGATGGTGCCTACACAACAATCTCAAGGAAAATGCACGGGTATCCTGCATAATGGCAAAGAAGAAAGAGAAACCCCCTGTTGATGGTGATGTCAGAATACACATGCAGCATCATATGCTTTGATAGAATGGCACAGAAAATACAAGCACCATTAGTGATAATGGTAGAGAAGAATAGTGTGGAGTAAGGATCGTCGCCTAGAAAGGATATCCGACGGAGGCCGAAAGCAACGCCAAAAAAGAGAGGGATGATGGAGCGCATATGACAACATTGGTGCAACGAGGATGACTCGTGGTAAATGTTGACGCTCACTGCACGGAAGCGGATGATGCCCCATCACCGCTCACATCCCAACTGGTGCTGCCCTTTTGACCATTGCAACATGCACCTCTTTCCCAAAAACAGCCTTCCATCACATATAACGGGTACTCAAATGACAAGGCTCTCATGTCTGCATATTCCGCCATCTCACCTTATTCTGCTGACTATGATGAGATACCACTAGACCCCAATGGTCCGTGTTGCTTCTCGTGCTCAAATCATAATGACGTTCGTTCACGCCATCTGGTGTTGCTGCTTGTGGAACAGAGGCACAACCATCCCACCCCACCAAGATAATGCCACGTTCAATTCCTTTTTTTGTTCAAAAGACAACTGTAGCATGTGGTACAGATTTACTTGATCGGGCAATCTGCGATTCTTTCTTTTGGACTATCGGGGGTTATCCGTCATGCTACTCCTGAAAGCCCGACTCCCATATCCAACCCCTTTCAGGGGAAAAAAGACTTGATACAGCCCTTATACAAGAAAAGTGAAAGAAAGCAATTCAAAGATACTTGCTTATAGTGGATCATTGGTTGCTGATAAAACCAAAAGCTAATCATGCTCCCCTACATAAGAAAATTAGCAAGATTGGATGATGGTGTTGAGACCAACAATCGACAAGTGTGAAAGATAACAACAACGATCGACAAGTGTCAAGGCATAACACACCGAAAAATCATGTTCAACTTTATATATTATTTGTAGATACCGAGGATATCCGATTCATTTTTATAAACCCCCTCATGCAAACATATTGCTGGTCGAGCGTTACCATCAACTCCTTACAAGATGAAAAGAGACAAGGCTTATTGGTTCTTGATGTGTAATCCTGCTTGGTATGCGATTGGTTTCCCTCCGCCCATCACAGGATCTCAGGATTAAGCCATAGACATCTCTAAATGGATTCTAGTCAGCATAAGTATGTCATATACTAACACTCAAGTAACAACCATTACAATGCAACCTGCCGGGGAATCAACCGGATCATTCAACAATCACTTACACATTCATCTACATTTGTTGTAGGTGGAGCAACAATATTCATGCACTGATTTATATATATTGGGATGATGATCGATGCTGCTGTCAAACATGCATTTCCCTCGTAGATCATATAACACGGCTATGGATTGTATAATGATGCACATATGTTATGCAAAGAAGTCGATTGTCCAGTGGAGACAAATCGCTCTTGCCAAGGTGGTCCTTAATGTTGTGCAGAGAAAGCCATATGACATAGACAGTGGTTGCGTTCGAAACACACGTTGAAGGATCATTGGTTGACCCTGCACACAAAGGCACGTCTTGTCGTTTGACTTTTTGGGTCTGGCTGATAGTCATTGTCAAGCTGGGCTAGACTTCAATATGATATTGGTTAGCTGAGACAATGAAGGTACCAGCTTACTGATGAAAAGGATGACATTACCTATCATTGCTATTGAACCCCTTAGTCCCAGATCCGTATTTTTCGTTCCCCTTAGCACCATCAACACTTCACTTAACCCCACCTTGACTTTCGTACCCCCCATGTGCTCGTCCCCCAATCCTGTATGCTTTCATCATTCTCTTCTTTCCATTTTAATGATAAGATTGTTTATGTCGAGGCACAAATGCTTCTAATCCCCCCATTAATCATGCATGTTGGTGAGTACTGGGGTAAACAGCCTCAGTCGATGATTGGTTCATGATGATCTCTTGCAGCTGGATACCCTCCTCCCCTCTCGAAGGGGACTTTTCAAGATACCAATTCATACACCAATCGTCTGTCGCCAATAATGCGTTGTGCCCGATCCGGCATTCCAATACACCACATATATATAGCCACCTTGGACAAACGAAAAAGTGCTTCCACCCCCGCTTCCTTAACAAACACCTTTGCATTGTACTTTGCTCTTTCCAAGCGCGTCCCTGGCGTGTTGTAAATCTCTTTCTCTTGTACTTTCTATTGTATGCTTATGATTACCACCGACTACACAATGAGCAGTACCAGAAATATCAGTAGCAATCATCATTTATGCCCACCACATCTCGCTCTTCAACAGCAGCAGCAGCAGCAGCAGACGACGAATGACAACAATGATAGTAGCATGTCTTTATCATCTTCGACATCCTCGCTCTTGTCTATGTATCCATCTGTTGACGATTTGCAGCAAGGCTTTCAACCACCACCCGATAGCAGCCAGGCTTATTATGGCTCGTCATTAACGCCATCGTCAATAAGAGATAGCGAAACAAAGACGAAGAGCGGTGTTGAAAGTAGCAACAGCAGTAGTAGTCAACAGCCACATGGCGAATTTAAAGCAACGTTTTACAACCCGTTTGAAACCAAGCATCGAAGACGCACTTCACCCACTCAATTTCGAATTCTCGAAGCAGCATTTGAGGATAATCCAAAACCGAGTGCTGCCAAACGACAAAGTTTGGCTGAAGAGTTGTCAATGACAGCTCGCGGTGTACAAATTTGGTTCCAGAACAGACGTGCCAAGGCCAAACAACAGCAGCAAAATGATGCTGTTGAAGAATCATTGTCCATAGGTCGTAAGCGCCAGCATGGTTCGGAAGAAGATGAAAAGAGGCAATCACACGAGAGTAACAACAAGCGACGTGTGGCGGTGGTGCAAAAGCGGTCGGCTGGTAAGCCGTTGTACACTGAGTGGGATAGCCAAGAGCCCCTTCACCAACAACAGCATCACAGCGTGACCAATGAGGGGCAAGTGCATGTGACCTCATCATCTCCCACATCTTCGCACGCTTATAGTAGTGGCAGCAATAGCAGTGTAGGCGATGATGGTATTACCGGAATGCACCCGACAGCAGCAGCAGCCATGGTTCATACTCGTTTGCAGCAGCAGCATTCACAAACAACAGTACCACCCATGTGCTTTGCCACTGATACAACATCATCATCGTCTTCAAGTCCTATTGACCCTGCATTTGAGTTGCCTATGACACCTTCCATGTCACCAGCTGCTTCTTCAGTGTATGACTCTTACCCAACATTGCACGTTCGACATGCAGCTACTGCATCATCCATGGTTGATCAGCAGATTTACGCCACTACTTCACCTTGCAAACCTGCATGGACATCGCATCATGGCTTTGATGAAGAGGCTTTTCCAATAGAGTCATCATTTGCTTATCATCATCACCCGCATCAGAGCACCGTGCCGGATTGGTCCCCGATGTCCCGATCCGTTAGCACACCCCTTTTGTGGCAAGGTAGCAATTCTGGTGATATGCAACACAACCACCATCATCACCACAGCTCATCCTCGTATTTACCGGTTTGGGCATCATCAACAGATGAGGTATGTGCACACACTCTTATCGCGACTATTGTATTATACTTATACATATAACAATTAGATTGCGTCAACTACACCCACTACTACTACTCCCACTACACCTACTCTTGCTGTAACGCCGTCATCATCATTATCATCTTCGCCGTCATCCTGTGTGCAACCACCACTATCCATTGGAGTAGCAACATCTGATGCTCCCGCTGCTGACGAGAATAAAAATGCTTTTGATGATCTCGCTCGTTTCATTACTGCTGCTGTGGTGGACTATTCTGGCACTAACATCTCTGCACCCTCCTCCACACCTTTTGATATTCGCTGCTGGCCGGAGCTGGTGTCGATGTAACAAACGTCCACAACATCAACGGTATTATTATTCCTTCCCTTTCCTCCACTCGTATACACTCTTTTTATTATTATTGTTATTATTCACCCTACATATCCCAATCTCTTGTATATGCTTCTATGCCGCCGCCGTCGTCGTGTGTTTATAGCCTTTTGCTCTCTCTCTCTCTCTCTCTTTTCCTCTCTCCTTTGTATGATCAATCTACGCATATACACCTTATGCTATATAACTCTCCTCCCTTCTCTTTCTCGATTCCCCCCTTTTATTGTATGTTTTCTTATCCCTCCAACTTAATTATGTTCTTCTTGGTGTCGATTGTAAGGTGGGGCTTACTTTTCACGACAAAGTAATCCACTGGATTTTCGCTGGTCGAGGCGATCAATCACCCAACATGTATATTCGTTTTTCTTCCCTTTTATTATTAATTGCTTGTTCCATACTTGAATTTCTTTATTATGTGTTCTATTGATAAACGGTTCTTCGTCTTCTTTGATAAATGCAATGTGCTGGTCGTGTGTGTGTGTTTGTGTGCAACGTGGAGCGATTATATATGACCAAATGTCAGCTGAGATGATGCGCTTCCACTTTCTCTACTCTCTACTTTCCACTCCTCAGCATGCAAAGCCCAATTATCGTCGATAGTGGAACTGAAGACCATTCATTACGATCAGAGCAATATGGTATGTCTTTGTGAGACAGCAACACCACCAACGTTATACGTTACGCCATGATGACAACTTGAAAGGCTGATGGATCCCCATTTGAATACAAACAGCTGCTGTCGCGTCCATGCTTAATCTGAACGCCACCCAGGCCGACAATGCTTTGGAAACAACACCGGCTGCAACTTCTTCAAATAGCAATGAGAATGGCGGTATGCTTTGGAAGGCTCTTATTTTCGACAAGTTTGGTCAAGATATCATCTCATCCATTATGCGTGTCAATGATCTACGCGAGAACGGTGTCACTGTGCATATGTAGGTGTTGATGGTATATTGTAGTGAGGGATATTTGACTAACCAAAGGCAGGCTGCTTTCTCAGGATCGATCTTCTCTTCCAGATGTCCCTGCTGTATACTTTGTCGAGCCCACATCCGAGAATGTCAAGAAGATTTGTGAAGTATGGGTGGTTACTATGGTATTTTGAAGGAATTACTGATCATTGGTATAATAGGATATGAGCCGTGGACTATATGAATCATATTACATCAACTTTTGTTCAACCATCCCACGTCCTATCCTTGAAGAACTCGCATCAACCACAGCTGCCAATGAAACATCCGATCAAGTTACTCAAGTATGGAAGTTGAGAGCGGATAATGTATATACAATAGCATGTTAACAATGGTTCAATAGGTCTATGATCAATATCTCAACTTCATATGCACCAATCCAGACGTATTTTCTCTCAATCAGTCGCAGGTGTTTGTCACTCTCAACAATCCTGGTGCACCAGAAAGCTTGATTGATGAAACGATTGATAAGGCAGTCAATTCTCTCTTTTCGGTCATTGTCACTATGGGTAAGTGTGGATGGGTGATTCAAACGTTCCACGTATCATTGATGTGTATTTATGCAGGCGTCATCCCCATCATTCGGTGCCCACGAGGAAACGCTGCAGAAATGATCGCAACCAAGTTGGATAGCAAACTACGTGATCATGTCATGAATTCACGGGCCAATCTCTTTTCAAACAGTTCATCCAATCTACAACGACCAGGTACGGCTGATCAACACACTGGCAACACATATCAGAGGTTATTAACTTGGTTTTCATTCCACAGTATTGATTTTGTTGGATCGTAATATGGATTTGACTCCCATGTTGAGCCATTCTTGGACATATCAGTCGCTTATTCACGATGTTCTCGAGATGAAATTGAATCGGATCACTATCGAGGTATGTCCTATTCTTCCGGATGGGGGTTGGGGTACGCGTATGTATATTGATACCTTTGGAAATAGGCAGATGAAAAGATCAATCAAACGCGGAAGAGCTATGATATTGAAAACAAGGATTACTTTTGGAGTCGGAATGCATCGAATCCCTTTCCACAAGTAGCTGGTAAGTACAAGCGATGTCAAGGGATAATATATGTGGGCTAAATCCTGGCATTTTGCAGAGGACATTGATGTGGAGTTGAACAAATACAAGAGCGATGCAGCTGAAATTACGCGCATGAGCGGTGTTAATTCCCTGGAAGATGTCAACCAACTCGACTTATCCAACAATACCAAGACTTTGAAATCTGCCATCACAGCCTTACCCGAGTTGACAGCACGGAAAGCTACCCTTGATTTGCACATGAACGTGGCAACTGCATTGCTCAACAAGATCAAAGATCGGCAACTCGATACATTTTTCCAGATTGAGGAGAACATTACTAGACAGGTAGGGATATCTTATTTCCATGTTGATTTTACCCACTAACCAAACATGTGCATAGAACAAAAACTTGTTGCTTGAAGTCATCCGTGATCAAGAAAAGAAGAATCCAGAAGACAAGATGCGTTTATTCTTGATCTACTACCTATCAACCGCTGATGAAGTGCCAAAGGAAGATATGGATGCATATGAAAAGGCATTGGGAGAGGCAGGATGCGATCTGACACCTTTGGAGTATATCAAACGGTATGTTGGGAATAAGTTACAAGTTGTATTCATTGACAAAGGAGCTAATGCACGATTCAGCGTACGACAGCTTATGCGGATGACTTCAATGATCTCGTCGCCTTCGGTTGGCCAATCCTCCGGATTCTCACAAAATGATCTATTCCGCGGTTTTAGCAGTATTGGAAACAAGGTACCTGCTCTAACATCAAGGAAAAGGAAAAGAATGATTCTAATTTGCTTACCCCCTAGCTGACGGATCGGTTGAAAGAAGGAGGATTAGGCGGCAGTTTCGATAATCTTTTGTCTGGCGTCAAGAATTTATTACCTGCACGTAAAGAGCTTGTGATTAGCAAGATTGTTGGCGACATTATGAATCCACCACAAAACGAACCATCCAAGGCTGATGATTACTTGTACTTTGATCCCAAATTGAGCCGCAACTCGCGTGCACTACGTCAACACAAGGCTTCTTTCCAGGAGGCGATCGTTTTCGTTGTTGGTGGTGGTAACTATGTGGAATACCAGAATCTCCAGGAGATTGCAAATGTAAGTATGGAAGGATAATGGAGATATAAGTTGATTTACTAATATCGGTGGAATAACTTTAACTAGCAAAACAATCAAAAGAAAAAGATCACGTATGGATCGACAGCAATATTATCGCCGCATGAATTCTTGGATCAGCTAGCCACGTTGGGTAGAGAATCAAATGCTTAAACAACGACAACAAAGACTATAATGCATCTTAATGACGAGGACCATGTGGGAGTTTAAGTTAATGCAGGTGGTGGGGTTGGCCATTGGTACACTCGCGTGTGAATGACCGAATGTGACCTTGAATCACAATCAATTGATTTCATTTATATCATGCGAATATTGAGGGGGTGGTTTTGAGGAGTACAAGCTTAAGGAGAAAAGAATAATACATGCGCAGGTAATCCTACTAGACTCACAGTCGCAAGAACAATCAAATGAGGCAAGTGCCTCGTCTGAGGCTGGAATGCGAACAAATGTGACACGGCAGATGGTATCCCAGCTGAATACTGCAGCTATTGCTATCGTAGCTGAGGATGGGATGTAGAGGTGATTCAATGATTGTGTGATAAAGGATACGAGGATAAAGTAGTACAATCACGACAGCTGTTTTTATTGTGAACAAAGATAGTACAAGGAAACAAAGGATCTACTGCTATTGCTACAACAAAAAAACCACGCGACATGCTGCTCGGATGAAGATCCGATTAGGAGATGAAAGGGGAAAGGGGATGAATGCAATGTGCCAAGGTTTTATTGCGGTCTTCTTTCCTAAACAAAGAGCTCACTCGTGTGGCAAAATGTATGGTGGTACAGATGCACATGTCTTTTTTCATGTCCAACATTGAGTGTTGTACCGTTTGGTTTCCTTTCTTTTCTTTCTTTCTCGTATTTTCTTCTTATTCTCGCTTTTTCACACACACATTTCTCTGCTTCATTTTACTCGTTGCCTGCCTTATCGACACTGGCTCAATGTCCAATGAACCCATCTTTTTCAACGCACAATAAGGGTAGCAGTTCTGTGCGTGAATCGATTCTCTCAACCACCACTCGCCCTGTGTCCCGAAAGTGGAAACAACTGGTTTCGAAACTAAAATGGTTCAATAAAAGGCAGCAACCCGATTTTAGGCCGAAGTCTACGGGCCAAGCAATCACATCTACAAGAAATATTACGAGACGACGACATAGCAGCGATGAGCTTACACGCACCAATGAATATCCTTTTTACACCGCACAAAGAGGTAAAAAAGAGGCATCATTATCATCAATGGGGTGATTAACTTGAGTGCATATTCATTATAGAAACAGCGAGTAAAGAGCAACAGCAGCCAAATACTGATGCAGGACCATCAAAACAACAACTACATGTTTCATTACCGGCAGGACCGGTATGTTCGGCATTATCACCACCTCCTCGACCATCAATGGTAGCTCGACGTGTCAACAACAATACACATCCAAGCATGAGTCGGCGCCAAAGCAGCACAAACACAAAACAAGAAGGTGACATTGTGCAACCACATCCGCGTCGGTCATCCTCATCACGACCCATGATCCAGACTTTCAACTTGCGATTGTCTATCGATATTGAGCGTCAGAGCATGTTATGTGGAAGTCCATCATCAGCAACGACATCGAGTATCAGCGGTGAATCATTTGCACCATCAATATCACGTCCTACAACACCTTTTCGTAGCGGCACGCTTGGTTCACACAGCTATCCTTTTCCACCTACCAGTTCAGCTGTGCCACCTGTACCTGATATACCACCACTTAAAGAACGTCGTAAACGCCGAAGCCCCATGTCAATACCAGATGACTTGACACTTGATTTGAAACGTAGTTCTATTTCTGCTGCAAGTGCAACCGAGATTGAACGAGAAAAAGCCATGGATGCACTTGAAGGCAAAACATCATCATCAGCTTCATCATCGTCTTCATCTTCTGTCTCGTCCTCCTTGTCCTCAGCCATTGATCGCGATAAGGCACAATATGAAGCCGTGGTAGCACGCACTCAACGTCGTCGTGCAGCAGCAGCTGCGGATTCCCCACCCAATTCGTCCTCTTCTTCAAGACGACCTATGATTTCCACCCAACAGCAACAACAACAGCACGTGTATTATCCAGCTACTCCGAATTCCATGGTCACCGTCATTGGCCATCATCAACGTGTTGATGACAATGGCCATCTCTACATACCAGTAGATACTTTGACTTGATAGATTTTCTCTTTGTTTTGTATACACACAACCCATTTTCATTCCCCATCGCTGGTTCGAGAAGGATACCCCCGATTCCTTTCCCTTTCTCTTTTTTTCCAATATTATCCCTGTGATTCACTTTTTTTTCTTTCTTAGCAGCAGTTGCGATGTTTTGATATAAGAGCATGGTGGATTTGATAACTCTGCAGATCATTGTAGTATGTATAGAACGAGATCATGTTGAATGGGCATATACAAATGTTAATATGTGCTAGGTGATACAAGTCTAAAATATTGCTATTGTATTATCGCAGTTCATACTGGTTCCACCGTTTATTATGCTCATCATTGTCGTCGTCGCTGTTGTCCAGACCATCTTTGCTTTCACGATAGTTCGTCATGGCACCATCAACAAGTAGAATAGGTGTACTTTCAGCCACCATGCTGTATATGGGTCCCGATGATGGTGGCGACAAATGCTCACTTGTGTCCCCATCATCCGTGCTTATCTGATGCTGTAGCTCCTCGTCGTGTATATGCTTACGGGCTTGTTCAGCCGCTCGTCTCAATTTGAGCCAGTTGTAGAGAGCAATGCCAAATAAAGTGATACATAGACCAATCGTGTTGATGACTGTCAATCGATCGCCAAACACAAGCGTGGATATGAAGATAGTCGCTACTTCCTGTATATGCCAAATGTCAGTATCCCAATATACGCACCCATATCAATCCAATTTTTACCTTGAAGATACCACAAACACTTAATGTGACCACGGATGTACGCTTTATCAAGAAAAACTCGGACGAGATCATAACGAATGCCAAAACGCCTCCAGCCAAGATAGTAAGAGCCTAAAGACATGTTGTTAGTTATTTGTTCTTCAAGCATGTCTCTCTCACATGATATACTCACTGTGTATAATCCATCCTCGACTGTGACAAAAAAGACGCTTCCAAAGATGGTTGGGTATCCTTCCACAGCTGCTGCCAGAATTAAAAGCACCACCGCTTGAGCAGGAGCCAAAAAGAAAATCGATGCGAATGGATTGGATAAGCCCATGCTTTCTTTACGCAAAAGAACCTCGGTTAATGACCAACGTAAACCACCACAGGCTGCAGCAGTCATGACAGCTACAAATCTGACAGGGCTGTTAATATCCCGTTCACCTACTAGGGTGGCCATGGCACTTACCCAACCAACTCAAATTCCGTTTCATCGGACACCATAAGAAGCACGCCAACGATGATAATCAAGATAATGCAAATGAGTTTGATGCTTGGTTTCTCGAGGCGGAAGAGGAATGCAAAGACCAATACGAATGCAAGCGTGGAAGATTTACACATGGCTTGAATAGAAATCAGTATTTCGTATCATATAGAACATGGCTTGCCATTGTACATACTGTAGAAGGATAAGGTAATGGTCTTGAGAGAGAGGTTGGAGAGACCAATATCAAGACTGGTAGCAAGAGCACATGGGAAGACCTTGTACCTATTAAACACATCGATCAGCACTTGTATGAGTGGATTGCCGCTTCCTTTAACATACATGTAATCTTTGATTGTCGGTCGTTTAGGTGGTCGGATCTTAGGAACAAGCAGCAACGAAAGACCAGCGAAACCAAATTGCACCACCATGTGAATACTGGATACAAAGAGAGGGAATTGGAAGTTGTAATGCTCGGCTGAAAACATCCATTTGTTGTAGACTGATAAGAATGTAGCAAACTACACAATGGATATCATCAATATCGCAATGAGTCGTCCCTGAATCAGCTTTTACTATACCGTGTACCTATAATGAAAGGTTGGTTTCAGTGATACGAAGCTATGCCTCTTTTTTCATGGCATGATAATCTTACCATGATAGTATCCAAAACAAGTTGATCGCTGACGACTTTAAAAGTGCTTTCTTATGTGGGCTAAGCTTGTGTTGTTTTTTTGCTGGCCTGTCATCGTCTGTGGATAGCAATCGTTCTGATGACATTGGATCGTGGTCTTGTAAAGGATAGCTGTCATCATCCATCGACGATCGCAGCTCTATATTCTCATTGATAGCTGAATGGGGCCGTGCGTCGTCAATGGCAGTGGGCATGTCTCGTATAGATAAAGGCTATGCGGAGGTAAATGGTATAAAGCGTGGTTAAGGTTGTTCAAAGAGACAAGAGGAGTAAAATGAAACCGTTCGCTCTCCCCCACACCCACTCCGCACGTTGATCAAAGCATCTCAGTTTATGTTGTTAACATGCATATTGGCAACCAAATGATGATAGGGTCTCTAGTTGACCATTAATATGTAACCTTGCTCTTGGCTATACGCTTTGTACGTATTTGAGCCAGTGTTGTCACGTGAGCGAAAGAAAAGAACGCGGTCTATTGAATATCGTTCCATGCATAGGATTTAACGTACATCATTTGTACTACCTGTCATAAGGGTGTATCCGCTTGCAGCTTTTGCCATAACCAAGTGGATAAACCCAAGCCAACTCTTTATCCTCCCCCCAAACAATGATAGCTCACATATCAACATCTTCATAAATGAATAACTCCATTTACCAAGTTTTATACATCGGATTATATATTATTAGAGTATAGGCGTGGGGTTTCTGACAATATCTTCAGGTAATGTAGAAGGCTCCGGACTTGAAGTTGTAGGATAATCGTGTCCAAATTGAAGTACTCGGCGACCCTTGATGTATCGTTCGTCAATTTGTTCCAACGTTTCAGTAGCTGCTCGAGGATGAGGTAAATTAGGATCATAAAACCTAAAGTTGGCGCTAAACAGCAAATCGATCTCCTCCAACGACATGCCCTATATGGATCTAGATGAGTTACTGCGTATTGTGTTTCATTGTTGCTCTAGTAATTACCTTTGTTTCTGGAAAGTAAAGATAAACAATGATCGCAATACATATGCTGAAAATACAATAGATCAAAAACACCTTCCATTGAATACTGGTGAGTGCAATAGGCGATAGTTCTGTCACACCAAAAGTGAAAAACCAATTGACAGCCGTGGCAATGCTAAATCCCTTAGCTCGAACGCCTATGTACCACCATCACCATACATCCTTGAGTCCATAATATCCACCTTCGCATAGAGATATACAATACACTTACCATTTGGGAAAAGCTCTGCTGGATAGATCCATCCCAGTGGTGCCCAAAAACATCCATACGTGGCAAGGAATAAGTAGAATATCACAAAGAAAGCAACAGAACTTGCACGTGGCTCGTGTAGGAACAATGCTGCGGTCTGATCCGAGAGGTGATCGTAAAAATCCGCCATCCCAGCAAATCGGCTTCCATAGACTGATGATATAGCTGATAGGATAGCCATCCATAGAGCACTGAGTACAGCACCGGCAATCATCCCATGACGTCGACGCCATCGATCAATTAAGAATACAGGTAACATCGTTGCAACCACAATCACCGATCCACTGATGGCATTTGCTATATAATAAGCTTTAATGATGATCCCACACACACAGCTCCCCAAAGGTTCTCTTACCAAAAAGTGTTGCGACATGCCCATTGAGCCCAATAGCACGGAAGATAACTGGAGAATACAACCTAAATGATCAGGAATATAATGATTAGCTATGGATAAGCCGAGCTGTCAACCTCTTTAAACGTACATAAGGGTATTGGCTCCAGTAAGTTGTTGAAACGCTAATGATGCACATGCGAGGATCAAACGACGAAGGTTGTTATCGCTGCTACGACGAAATAGTTCCTTGTATCCTTTCTTGGTGTATCTTTCTTCAAAGCATATCCTCTGCTTGATTTCGGCAAACTCCATTAGCACGTCTCGATGTCGTGTACTCCCATCCCCTCGTATCATAGCGAGTGTCCGTATTGCTTCCTTGTCACGATGCTTCTGTATCAGGTATCTGGGGCTGCAATAGCAGGTACATCAGTAAACCTCTACTCTGATACAACTAAGATGGATTTGGGTATACTATACCTTTGAGGAACGAAAAAAAGGCCAATCACGTAGATAGCATTAGGTATAAGCTGCACGCCAAGTGGAATCCTGTATCATTTGGGTTGCTTAACGACTTGAAGAGCCTTTGTACCCTTTGCATTTACCTCCATGAGCGGCTAGTTTGCAATGACGTGCATCCAAATGTGATCCAAAAGTCGACTGATATACCAAGAACGATGCATAGTTGATGAAACGCAATGAATCTTCCCCGAGAGCTGGGTGTTGCAATCTCTGTGAGGTCTGCATGTAGATAGGGAAATTGTTGATGAGATATATGGTTTGTGACAAGAGCTCAAATCCAACGGCTTACAAAGCGGGACTACCATTGACAACATTCTCAAAGCAATGTGCGTGAGTCACATGATGATAATATGACTAAAGTATAATTCTGCTTACCCAACACTGATGCCCACTAACGTGCGTCCTGCGTATATCTTTGCCATTTCGTCGGCAGCCACCAGCAGTAAGTTTCCCAGCATGCATAACAAGGAGCCAAAAATAGCAAGACCACGACGACCAAGGAAATCTGCCAATGGACCACCCAACAAGGCACCAACAACCGCACCGATCATCATGGTAGTGATAATGATAGTGTATACTTCCAATTCCTCAACAATGCGAAAGTGCTTCAAAAAGTTAGGCATAACCATGACGCTTGCCATGGCAACCAAGTTGTATCCAAACTACGCATTCAGATCAGCAATCCATGTTACACAATGTCTCTCATTTTTCCTGCAGCTCACCAAGAATCCACCCAGCGACAAGAAGCTACCTCAACCAGTAAGTATCCAACATGCCCTCCCTCATGAGTAAAAGTGTGCTTACGTGCAAAGTGCAATGAGCCGTGTTTTAGTCGACTTGAAGAGCTGCAATTTGGCATCCCAGCCCAGTGGTGGATGATGGCGCAAGAACGTTAGGCATTTCATCGAAAGCCTTTTTTCTGCAATGGCAATACAAGCTGACTAGATCCGAGATGTCCCAGAGAAAGCAGAGGCAGCAAACTTGAGTAAGAGGGAAGAAGCAGCCATAAAGGGTAAGTGAAAAGGTCGAGAAAAAGGTCGATTTCATGCTGTCTTGGACGAGTCTACAACATAGCCAATACATTCACCACCTTCATTTGAAGCTATTCTCCGTCGTACAACTACTCTTCCTCAAAGTACAAACAACGTATTCATTGGGTTTGATTTGTTATCAGCCGGTTGCTTGGATATTCTCATCACAAAGATCCCCGTTGCCCAGTTGTCAAGGTGTATGTAGTACATGCTACTCTTGTGTTATTAGCCATTCCACATTTTCATTGTTGTAGATCTCAGCTAGTTGCCACCCATATTGGAATAAAGCTTTCACGTTCCTTTTTGTCAAACGTATCCACAGCAATGAAGTAGGAAAATTAAAATATATCGCCGACGACGAGGTGTTATAGTAGTATATGTTGCCTTTGCTCTCAATACGATCATCATACTAAGGGGAGATCTAATAAACCAGTATCTTGCCACAAGTTTCCCACATGCAAATAAAGAACTGATCTTATTGGATAATACGCACGTGTCTACAGCTTATGCAATGCATCAAGTGATGTTTATATTGTGAAATTCAAGGGAAAAGGAGATGTCTGCCACGTCTAAACACATCACACACAAACACACAACACACGCACGCGTGCCAACGGATATGGTCAATTGAATGTGCACATTAAAAGGATAATGATTCAAGTGATGAGTAAAAGTACATCATATGCGCATTGACCAGCATCATCCTGGTGGCAGCAATATCATTCACAGGGGTTGTGAAGGGATCAAATGCGCGAATTGCCTGTAGGGGAAGATACATAGTGCCCTGGTTTGGATACATTGGGATTTTTGAGGAAAGGTTTTGCGGATCACATTATAGAACGACAAGAATATGTATTTTGCTAGGTGCATATAGATACAAGCAACTACACCAGAGCCAATCGATTCGGCCCAAGAAATTGTTGTTAGAGAGAGTAGTAAGTTAATTCCATACACCTATGTATAATAATTGTCATGTGATATCAGGGATTAATGTATGAAGCCTATATGCTGCTCTTCTCCTTGTGTACTGAACGTGTGCCGTTTTCACCAAGGATTATCATGAGTACATGCGGAATGGAAGATAATAATAGTGTTATTAACAAAGACAACCACGTGAAGAGTAATGCTTGTTTTTGCCGGAAACATAGATGGCATCTCTTTGAGATGCGGGGTTGTACCTATCAGGTACAGATAATGGATCCTGCTTGAAAAAAGTACAGCGCTTACATGACCATTGGATGCTGCTCTCGAGCAGCAAGTTGTGATAAAAGTGTGGAAGAAACATCGTCTCATCTTCGTGAGCATACAAATTAGCTTTACATATCCTTGCATTGGGTCATGAGGCCACTTTTTCTGGATTCAGTTATATGCTGCAAGCAACACGCATCGGGTAAATAAGTTTACGAGGGAAATGACGAAAATGAGTTAGAAGATCCAGCTAACAGAGCGAAAACGACGATAGCACCAGTCTACGCTATCTCTTTTATCAGTAACTGACACGAGTTTATCTCAATCCTTTGGTGCTGTGATCGATATCCATGTGCGTTTTCGAGCGCAAAATTATCATTTTATACAACCATGTATGCTATTAATATGGCCTTGACTGTGGTTTTAAATGTGTGCAATGACATATGCAGTGAGCTCGAGGTGATGATCGACTTACAAGGGACAACCTAGAAAACAAACAACAAACAACGCGAGAATCGTAAAAGATGCATATCGACGCTGTTCGGAAAATTCGTCGAGAACCAGGAGAATCAATCGGCTGCAATGATAAACGAGGCGAAAAGCAATCCGATTGTGTCAACTTCATGAGATAGTATTGAGATGTTGTATTTACACTGAGAAAGAGCGATTGAACTTTTGCCACCGTGCGTGATAGGATGTGCATAAACACACACACACATACACACGCACACATACAAGACCATCAACAAACGGAAACTTTCCCTCCATTTCCTTTTTTCTTCACTTTTCATCTACAGGTGCCAATCCTTGCTCTTCTTTCGTCTCGTGCAGCAGTCCCCCTTTCAATGACACAGCTTTACAGCTCCTCGGCCAAATTATTTTCGTTACTATACTCGTCCAACAAGAGCGGGCGACACCAGCAACAGCAACAGCACCAACAACATAATTCATCCATATCCCCCAATACCACCCATATCGCTGTCATCACTCAAAAGGATGGCACTGTAGTTACTCGATGCTTAAACCGACGCCCTTTAACATCGCCAACCGATTCTTCAATATCCAACAACACATTACAATCTTCCAAGAAGCAGCGTTGCTTTGCCTTTTTGAAATTCTCCGGTTTAAGGAACCGATCCTCACCCTTGGCAGCAGGACCATCATCACCTTTACCATCATGTGAGTTTATATGATAGATTAACTTGAAAGATCTATTTTTATTAAATCATGCTAACGGATCACTTAGGCGATATTCTGCAGCGCCTTCCACCTGAGGTCATCCAACTTGTGCTTGTGTATCTCGACTGCGCAAGCATTGCAACCCTATCAAGGACAAATCGACATATGCATGCAGTGTGCAGTGACGATGGATTATGGCGTACATTATTGACTCGACACTTTGGTGCTCGAATCAAATGTCCCATTTTACCAGCATCTGACTATTATCGTCATCATGCGCTTTTGGAAAAAAGATGGCAACGAGGGCAAGCACAAGCACGGTATATGGTGGGTCACACAGATAGCGTTTATTGTATTATGCGGTATGATGAGAGGTACCTTGTCAGCGGTAGCAGGGACCATTCTATACGCATTTGGGATTTGGCAACATACACATGCGTGGCAAGTCGCACACATCACGATGGCAGTGTATTATGTCTCAAAATTCAGCGGGATAGCGGACATCATTGGATGGTATCTGGATCATCGGATGGCACATGTGTCATTTGGCACTCGTTACCAGCATTGGTTCCTGTGCATCGCTTACGCGGTCATACTAATGGTGTACTGGATGTATGCATTGTCAATGAATGGATCGTAAGTGCATCACGTGATGGCACGGTGCGTGTTTGGGATCAGCTTACGGCAAAGGAAATTCGCCGTCTCGATGGCCATGGTGGACCTGTCAATGCACTGCAGCAAATCCGTGGCACACCGCATGTTGTTTCAGCTTCGGGAGATGGTACACTTAAAGTATGGAATGTAGATACAGGAGAGTGTTTACGGACTCTTGTTGGGCATCTACGTGGTCTCGCTTGTGCAAAATATGACCCCATGGCTGGAAGGATCTTTAGTGGCGGCCAAGACGCATTGCTTAAAATATGGAATGCCAATACGGGTGACTGCAAAGCAACACTCGTTGGCCATGATCAGCTCATTCGTACAGTGGATTGTTATGGGGTATGTTATTATTATCCCTTTTTGTGTGTGGTGGGGGTGAGGGGGATGGGTCAATTAAAGTGCATCAAAGAATGATACCATATATAAAGGTCATTTGAAATTCATTGTTCTTCGTGTTCTTTAGGATCGAGTGATCACAGGCAGCTATGATCGTACTCTCAAGGTCTGGGATGCTAATACTGGTCAATGCCTGTTAAACTTTCAAAACGCCCATGACAGCTGGATTTTCAATGCATTGATTAGTTCCACGCAGATTATCAGGTAGATCAAAGAAAAGCCCCGAAGAAGGAGTGCTATCCGACATCAAGATGTGATCATGCTCATGTGTATTTATTTATTATTACTATAGCGCCGGTCAAGATAAACGGATTTTAGTGCTAGATTTTGGTCATGGTTTGCATCTCGGGGAAAGCAGTTAAATACACAACAAGCTAATGCGCTTTCTTTATGATGATGGTTGATATTATTCAAAAGGGTATGAAGATGGGTGAAACAAACAAGCGAGAGAGCACATTGATGATTACGCTGACGAGGGGAAAGAAAAGGGTGGTGCATCAGGGCAAGCAATTTTCCGATAATAAGAAAGAGCATCCATTACTACTACTATTGCTGTGGTGTTGCTGGGCAATGCTGTACAGCAGTTGTTCGGAATTAGGCAGCCGACGAAACGGTGTTGCCTGCCAACGGGGATTGAGCTGCTGCCAAGAGAATTGCACTGGGCGTTTGAGATAAGCAAAGAGACGATCGTTTTAGCTCATTAAGTTGATACCATAAAATTAAGAATGCCGTAACAAAGATGTCATGATGATGCAAGCGTATTTGGCGCAACGTTGCACACACTGCTGCTTGTCAAATTATGCAAATGGAGGAAGGATGATTGGGGTACACGGTACTACCATAAATGCAGGAGGCGGTTGATAGGCTGAAGAAGCAATACAAAGACGCAATACACATCACGGCATATGGAGATATATGAAAAGGTTGCTATGCGCCCACTTGTAAAATAGGAGGTTGGCAAGCAAGAGGGAATAGCCCGATAAATAGCACAAATGTCATCCAATCACTGGCTTTAATGACGTGGAGCCAAACAAGCTCATAATGCGCATGTGCGGGTCGTCGTTGGTTTTTTGCTTTCACTTTCTCTCTTCTCATCTAAGCATTCTGTCAATATGAGACTAAGCAAAGTGACATCACTCGTTTCTCTTGCTTTTGTTGGAGCAGGTAAGAGATTGTATTGAACGAGCACACTGGAATCGACATTCGGGACTAATGTGAGCAATGCTTCCACCCCATTCCATATCCTCATTATCGACGTCTTCTTCCTTTACACACGTGGTCTGTGCATGTAAACGACTCCAGCTATTGCAGCTCCCCTTCAAGACTTATCCACCACATCCATCGACGTTACTGGTGCCCCAGCAAACGTTAAAGGCGACGAGCATCTATATGTTACAGTGACACGCACTGACGACCTTGTTGACGATGATGGTTCATTGCTCGCCGAGCGTGTTATGGCTGTTCGAGTATCCTTTGATGTGATTGAGAACCAGGTATATATATAGAGAGAGGATGCATGATTTCACTTTTTTATGCTTACACATGTAATAGCTGCATTGTAACGGTGTACCCGTTGACGTCGGGGTGTCGAATGTCCAAGTTGAAGCTGCCGTTGCACCGAATCCAGAAAAGCTGACAATCGCCTCTGAAGAAGAAGCTGCTATCTTGGAAGACACTTTTGATGTTGGCCTTGCAAATGTGGAAGTCCATGCCACTCTCTTGGATGAAATCAAGCTCGATGATGGTACCACTTTCCGTCGTATGGCTATCGAAGAACGTATCACCGAGATCAATGGCGAACAAGTGGTTCAGACCAATGCTGGTCAACAGATCCTGGATGTCTTTGACAATGGCAAGGTGGAACGATGGGCAGTGGATCCTCTTACTGGTTTCTTACTTCCTGGACCTGCTATGATTGCTGAGGAGGAAGGTGATCAAACCCAGGAGAAACAACAACATGACGACATGTCATCTGGTAGGTTTTTAATTTATCACCCGTTTTTTTCTTTTCTTTTCTTCTTTTCCATCATCAATCTGACACTAATGCATTCAAATCATCTCCAGAACCCCACGATATTGCACAACAGGGCCCCAACATGATTCCCGAACACGCTGGCCAAAAGGGATGTGCCTCAGCACTTGTCGATCCTATGGTGACTTGGTGGAATGAACAAAGCACTGCTGTTCGTGGCATGATCACTGGTGGTGTATGCGCATTTTTCCTCGCCATTGCTATGGTTATCCGCCAAATCATGGTCTCTGCTCACGATGAATACGAGCCCATTGCATTGTCTGACAAGGAAGATGAACAAATCTGGTCAACCACCGAGAAAAAAGACGAAGAAAAGCAACCCTTCCTTTCGTAAAAGCACCAATTTCACATATACGATAGCGTTCCTCTTTTCTCCACAATATGACAACAACAATGAATCAATTTTTCGTTACACAACTTTAGCTAAAAAATGTTGGCTTGAACTTTATTGTGCATTCAATGCACATTAGATATATATATATGGGCTAAAGAGAGAAAGAAGGAGAACGTATGAGATCGGCTATAATGATCCTTTTGGTATATAATTAACATATGGTGTAAACAGCAAACAAAAAAAGGTGTGTGTGTGTAAGAAGAAAACGAGTGGGATGTTATGTACAAAAGAGCGAGAAGAGGAGGATAATAGTCGTCAGATGATGACAGATCACGAAAAGATGGCAGAAAGATTTCGGTGTTGCTGTTGGTAAGAGTCCTTTTTGCGGATGGTGCCAATGAATCGCTTTAACTTTACGGTCAAATTCTTGTTGTGATCAGCAGCGGTGGATGAGGAAGAGGACGAGGATGATGAAGAGGAGCTCGACGCGGTAGAAAGTGTTGGTGATTGGGGTTCTTGCTCGAATACGGTATCCGGTAGAGGCGTGTCAATATCAAAGTGTTCGACGAATCGTGAAGCCATGACGTAAATTTGATGATTTGCAGAAAATGAAAAAGTGAAAAATGAAAAAGAAAACGAGTGGTTGGGGGTGGTGGTTTATATATTGGTGCAAGCAAGGAACCCACCTAGCTACCACATCCATCTTTTGACCCCGCTCCCGATCCGTCATTTTTCATACCTAAAAGGAAAGGATCGTGTGTGGGTGACACAATGAAACTCAAAGGCGTGTTGTGTGTGTGCGTGATGGGTGTGTGCTTTTGGGTGCCCTGTTGTGTGCTCCTTTGTTCAGCGACGGTCTGGAACACGGCTACCCTAATTCAGGCTCCACCCTTCGATATACACTTTTCGCCCTGTATAGCCAACATCCCTCTTGGTCACTTTTGCTCCTACTTGAATCTCACGTTTTTATTCATTCTTCTTCTCCTATGCTGTATAGTTCACTGCATCAAACATCCCGATGACCTGCTTCTATTTAGTGCGTGATGATATCTATTCTGGTCATTGTTTCTGATCGTTTTAAATACTTGTGTAACAGTGATCGACCCCATTGCTAAAAAAAGCACCCAATGCAGGGACATGGAAGATGTCGACTCACTTCAATTGGAGGTGTCTTTGATGCCCTGTCACCCTCGTTAAGATCCGGGTCACCATTCCCAAACATGAACGCGGTGCGGACACAATATTTAGATTTCTAGTTCCGTGTACCTGACAGTTTTGGCGATCATGTTGGGGAATAAAGCAACAACAATAACATATAATTAACATTCATGCATGACTTTTTTACGCAGCCCACATTAACATGTGCCTGTATTTGGAGTTTTGTTGGTTTCTTTTTTTTGGGATGCAGGTTATCCCATATCGGAAAGTGATTGAGAAGAAAAAAGGTTATCATGTACGTAGTCATCACTTGCACCCAGCAACAAGTAGATTTTCTGCCATCGGCGAAGAAATACATATACCATAGGAAGACAAAGGCCACACACACACGTGCACGTCCCAAGTTAACGAATAAAGTTGGTGGTGGTGGTCTGTGGTGGTGGGGCCATGTACACACATACACGATACTCCTCCCTCTCAACATTATGCCAGAATGTGCTACAAGTGTGTGCCCCATTGTGCAAAAAGGTCCCCCTGGCCAAAAGTGCATACTTTTTCCGCACAGGACTTGCTCAGGGGTTGCTCCGCATTAGGATAGTCGGATTCGAATGCTGGGTTGTCCCACGTTTTATTAGGTTGAGTTGCAAAAAAGCGATATAGAAAGTACGCCTTCCCTCAAAAAGCAAGCGTTCTTCATATATTGGTGACAACCAATCATAACTATCATCACTCATTCTGAGTATCATAGGGATATCCATGCACCATGCATTGTAAGAAGGGAGAAATATAGGGTGCAATATATGCGGTGTTGCTGTTGTTACTTTGGGTCACAGGAGAAATGAATGTGCACAACATCTACATGCAAGTATCGGACGAGAGTCATTGAAATAGAACATGTCGGCTTGTGTGTGCTGTGCATTGACGTAGTCGTCAGCCGCATTCAACTACCAGAAATAAAGGAGGGCGTGCGAAAATGAAGTTACCTTCACATGCGAAAGGATAAAGTAGCATGAACGACAAGGATTGGTTCTTCTCGAAAATCTATCGGAGGCTTGACATCCGTGGAAATAGACATCCTCGGGTTTGCCTTGAAAAAGTGCATGAAACTGATTTGGTGAAACCGCGGAAGGACAGCAGGATCGCCACCTGTTTTCTTCAGACTCATACTGACTACGCCAACTCCTTGATATACGACCCATGCTGTAGCAACGACATTATAGTTAAAGAATCGCTCCAGTTCTCACTTTCAAAAGCTGTTGTTACCATGTATGATAATTCGATCCAATATCTATGAACGGTCCTTAGCAAGGGCTAATCCTTGTATAATCCTGATGCCAAATAAATAGCAATGCTCTCTTCCTCTCAGCTCATGCAAGCATTTTTATGTTCTTGAGCCCTTGTCTTTTATTGAACTACATTATAAAATACAACTAGCTTTCAAAGGTACTATACGCTTCGCTGGGCCGAAGCACTGAATTGGTTGGCGTTGTCCCTTCCACTCCATGCACACTCGAACACCCAAGAGTAATTTCTCGACAAAGTCGTTCGCTTGTTCCAACGTGATTGGTATGTAGCGTTGTCTCCATTACTTGAACCTCCCTGGAATTGACACTACTTGTCGCTCGTTTCCATAGCGACCATTTGGCTGAATGCACCGCTCTATTACACCCCCATTGCTGACAATGACCGGTCGATATTATTGCTACATAGTTGCTGCAAGTACCTACGTTAAAAATGAAAGAAAAAACAGTGGAATAAAGGCTGGAGATGCTGAGAAAAGGGGTAGAATGATATATGGGTGAGACCCACAAGTTGATGATAAGTCTGGGAAAACCACTTTAAAAGGCGTTCGATTGTGGGGGGTAATTGACACGTCCTCAGGACCTCTGTCACTTCTTAAAATTGGAACGATACAGAGAAGATTAGCATGGCCCCTGCACAAGGATGACACTAACTCTCTGAGATGGATAGCTCTACGGAGCAAATTTTTTTTTACTTGTTGCCTTTGCTTATTATATTACTGTCGTGTTGAGGGACGTGGCTATACAAAGCTCTGAAGCAATAGCCCGTATCTGAAATACTTTTGAAAGACGTGTGCTTTATTATATTTTAGGGTGGTGTATATATATATGAGTATTGAGTTGGAGTACAAAAGGTATTGGGTGCAACCCATGTTGCTACACAGATGTTGGCTACTCTTTTGATAGACGACATTACATTATCATATCGCTTTTACCCTCAAGCAGCGTTTACCATGGATTATTCAATGTTGACCTTGCGAGTTATTACACAAAGATACCTACAATCCGTATACTTGGATGCATATGATGATGGTGAATCCACAAAAGAGTACCGCTTCTCAATCACAGCGACATTTTGCACAGCCACTCTGGAGATAAACCCGATCCAGCATAGTTTTGTGCGCACAGGCTATTTATATTCCGCAAAAGGCCACTCAATTGATTGCAACCAAACAACAATAGTGTGTATTTACAATAAAAATGAGAGTATTATATGTATCTACTGCTCGATTTCTTCTATTTTACTTTGGTTGTCATTGTCGTTTGGCGTTGAACCTGTTGTTGGCAAGCCGACATAGACCTTGAATGTATCGTAAAAGAGCCACTGAAGACCAGTCAATGTACCAATCATGACGATACGAGGACCAAGACCACGCCAGACACCCTTCCATCCAAGCTCTTTGGCAACTTCGATAGCGCCCATTTTAGGTTGACCGGGTGCAGGCTCGGGAAGATTATTGAGTTTGGACACAACCACGTCGGCTGGATGAGAAACAGAAGCACACAAGACACCAGCAATATAACCACCAGCAAAGCTGACACCAAGCTATGGATATGACATGTTAATGAATCATGCATATATGATATGATAACATCATACCTGCTGCAACTTGTTGTATTCATGCTTTGGTTTGCTGAGACATGTCTTGTAGATAAATTCGACCGTAGCTTCGAAGGATGCAAACTTCATCATAGTATATGGAATCTGACGACCCCAAAGAGGTGTGATGCCCTTATAGAAGCCCTTGAGACCTTCAGCAGCATTCAACTTTTTGAAGCCTTCAATGGTACCGCGTGCAAAAGGTGGATAGGATGTCTGTTGTCGCACCTTGAGTGCTTCCCAGGGACACAACAGAATGTCAGCGAAAAATTCGGCTGAAGCGGAAGCCGTGAGGTACAATAAACCACGATACTTGTGTGCATTGGTTTCACCAACGATATCGGCATACTTGTATTTGAAATACTCGTAAAGACCATACTTGCCAGCACCTTGCATTGAGTAGCCAACAGCGGTAGGACCAAAGCCCACCAACAAACCTCCCATGCCTTCAGTACGAATGATTGTTTTCCATCCATCCACAATGCCCTTATAGAGGTCTGGCTTCACCTATATGCATGCATACATGCATGAACTTCCAATCCAATAACCAGTAAAATGATATTTCTCTTACCTGAAGTCGACACTTTACAAGATCCAACGGGGTCATTAGAGCATGCGTAGGTCTAATTGATACACACATGTTTGTGTGAGAATACTGTAATCTGTGTAATCCCTCTCGATATAACAGTTACCCGCAAGCGAGGATACCACCAATGGTGCATGCAGCGAAGTATTGACTGCTGTATAGTTCAATAGGCTTCTTGGGTGCAAATGGCTTGTTTTCTTGCACAGAGGCAATAAAATACTGGCTTGCGATAGACATGGTCGAGTTGTTGCAAAAGGAAGAATAGAGAAGATACTGCTCATTCAAAGGGCCACATGCCCAATGCTTTATATTATCAGTAGGGTAGGCAAAAAAGGCAGTCGATGACGATCTCCTATGTCGGAAATGGACGGGAGATTCTCCACCATTATGAATCATATGCCGCCCAAGCCCCTCATGTTCCTTTGTAACACTGAGCAGCAGTGCAAAAGTCATTGTATCGTCCTCGTTCATCCTTTAGACATGTATTATCTCGGAAACGCTCGGGAGTTTGCTATGGAATCTAAACCCTATTCAAGCGCTTTCGCCCCGTACTTTATTGTCGGAACGTGCTGTTACGAGCAGGATGTAACTTTTCCCCTCCTTTGTATGTCTCGTTCACGGCGTAAAGTGCGTGAGTCATGTATATAGGATGTTACTAGGATGTACGGTTGCTTTGACAACCCCGTTCTCAGTTCCACCATGCAAATGTTTATCCGACGTGTCATGACGCATGAATGATGATGATGTCCTGATGATCCCCTTACCATATTTGCCACAGACATTGATCCCATCATTATTCCAAGGTAAACCAAAATCATACATGCCATTATACTGTTATTACTTCAAAAGCTTGCTATACATATATATATACAAATGATGCGTGCCTGATATATCAAAGATCAAATCATAATAGGACTAAAGATTGTAACTCGGCCTTCAATCGCGAACAATCACGCACAATCCGTTCTGAGATAGCTCTTCAAGTGCCTGTGCTGCTGTACAATGCTTGGCTTGATTCTTTGATTGACACCATTGCGTACCCAAAAACACATATGGTTCTTGCTGCTGCTGCTGCTGCTGCTGTACATTTGGAGTTTGCTTATCCTTTTTGGGTTGTAGCGTAATGGTGCATCGAAAGATGGTACTTTTTGTGCGTTCATCAATGCTGTCCTCGATGTCATAGGTTGGTATCTCCCATTGCAATTTGCTTGCCAACTCGTTCAGCATCCCCATCTCGGTTTTGTTGAAGGTTGAGATAATAGGTCGCTTGTGGATTCCTGGTGGAAGACTGAGTTTTGGCAAAGGACGCGTTAAAACACCTGGTGGAAGAGCAGAAGGCTGTGGTTGTAGTTGCTGATGTGATTGTTGGGATGGAAATAATGATGGTTGTTGTTGTTGTGGTGGTGGTGAAAATAATGATGGTGGTTGCTGTGGTGATTGTAATGGTTGAGGTTGCTGTAGTGATTGTAGAGGTGGTGGTTGTTGTTGGTCGACTGATACACCACACACATCATATACCAACGCGACTATGGCGTAATAAGCACAATAATTCTTGGCATCATTGACAGTATCTTGTGGTTCAGGTGTAGTGAAAACACGACTATCGACAAAGAGAGTAGCTGTGTAGGGTGCATGGGTGTGTCCACCAATGGCATGATATGCTTGAGCAATTGTATAGCGTGGTGGTTCAATGGCAAGCACCTGAGCAAGTTCATGAAGCAGACTGATATATGATTTGGATTGTTGATCCTTTAGAGAATGATCCAACCAACGTTGCACACGTTGCACCATCTGCCGTCGTGGAGCTGTTGAAGGACTGGATGGTATCTTGTTGCTGACTGGGGACAATGCATTATTCATTGGTGCTGTTGTTGTAGGAGGAGCTATAACAGCATTCGCCTTTGCAAACGACTGCCATGCTGAAGTATCCTTTTCATCCAAGGGCTCTTCTTGAAGAGGCGGTACTCTAGCTTTGGACATGTATGGTTGATCATATAACGCCATCGCTGACACGGCTTCTTTGGCTGTCTTTTTCTTCTTGTAGAAATGGGATCGATAGGTGCGTCCAAAGAGGGTCAATTCTGCAGCGTATCCTTTAATGGCGTCATTGTAATGGTATAAGTATTCCAGCTTGGAAGGTTGCTTCTTTTGAATGCTGGAGACCTTTTGGATGTGTTCGTTCAATTGTGAAGTGGCAGCCTCTGACATTGGAAAGTGGCGGAAGGTGTGGAATGCAAAGAGACACGGAAAAGAAGGCGACTTGCGCGTTTCAGAAAGTTGGCTGCGGGTTAAGCAAGCAGACACCACAATCTATCATCTCCATAGCTACTCACCCCAATCCATCCATATCAAGTGATACACCTCTTCCACTCATCACCCTTGTACATCATGGCATGATCAATTTAACGAGAAATAAAAGAGATTTCTACACAAGAAGAGATAGATGAAGGGTTATTTTGTACTACACGTATGCCATGGTAATATCATTTGTCTATGCTCCTCTTTGCGTTAGCCTTTGACATAAACGGCATTTATCCATTTTCTCGATTTTCTGTCGGCATTTCATCAATTTGATATAACGAGTACAATGGAAGCAAAAGATGATAATGTTTGAGACAACATTGACAGCCTTCTTACTCTTTTCCTTTATATAACGATATCTAGTGATAAGCGGTGGTATTGAAGAAGAATGTAACAAGAGGATAGGTGAATGCTATTGACGATCACAAGACCCAAAGTGTAAGCATTTGAGGACTTCTTGATTAGGATGTTGCACGTTCTTCTGTGCACTGCGGGTCCAATCTTTTTATTTGAGGATCCGCAGGTCTTTCCTGCGTTTCCGGCGTGCAAGGTTTGGGTCAATATAAGGCAAAATAGAGGCTCCCACTTGCCGTGTGCAGTGTTTCTTTTCTTTCTCTCTTCTTTTTTCTCCTCTTTTTAACTATACACCTTCCCCATATGCGGTTGTTTTTCCTGTTTTCTGTCATTGCCATCGCCTTGGCGGCAGAAACACAGTAAGTAGTCCTTCTTCTTCTTCCTTTTTCGGTTGTCACCTTGCCAATACCAATTGACATCTTTTTGCGGGAAACAAAAAAAAGGGAGTTACAACCAACGGAAGACCATGCAACATTTTCTGCGAATCATCATAGCAAAGCATTCAACGTAGTGCATGTTATTGCTGGCGTGGTGGGTGTAGTGGGTGCAGCCATGATTGCCGTGGTAGCTTTTGTCGTATGCAGACGCCATCGACGACGACGACGGGAGTCGAGTTACAGCAATAATAACGATCCACATCGTATTTCATCATCCTCCAAATCATCTTTTCCTCCCAACATGAAATCATCACAACCCGGGCTCTCATCATCATGTGCACCCATCAATGCATCCAGCAGCAGCAAACCATCTTCACTCCCTTTTGATCAGTTTGCAAGTGCCTTTTCATATGATGAGCAACGACGGCAACAGCAATCATCGAGTGTGGCACTTACATCACCATCAGTATCTCGTGTTGCTATACCTGATCATCATTTACGACGCCATCAAGATGATGATATTGAAGCTGGTCCTTCCATGCAACAATTGCAGCTTCAATATAGGCTAATGCAATCTTCATCACCACCAACATCCACCGCTGATCGTCATGATACCTCACAATCACCACCACCCCCTTACCAGCCGTAATCCATTGTACACAAACACACACAGAGCACGTATATTTCTCCATTCATCCATCACACGCGTAAATTCTGGTCTTCACACGGCCCAGCAGGTCCTGTGCATGTGCCACACATATACCATTTTCTCTTCCCCTTAGTTATCTGTACCAAGTCATGCATCTCTGTAGTAGTATAACTCTAACACCCCCCCTTATCTTGCATTAAACAAAGAACTGCATCCTGCATTTATATTCTCCTTTCCTATCCCTCTCTCATCGCATTCATGACAATGGGTACATGCATTGGTATGTTCTTTACATTCTACAAAGGCGCTTTCATGGTGCAACAAGCTGAGTACATCAACTCAAGGCATGTTGATTTGTTATTACAACCATCAACACACAATCATGCATGCTTCCCTATTTGCCTTGCCGTTTAACCCAATCCAGGTATCCTTGCATTTATTGTTGTTTCATTCAAAACAGTGTAAACGGACGGCTGAACGGAGGTAAAACAAAAGATGGCTTGGGTTGTTTAGAGCATAGCAGCTGTTTGAATAGGTTTTTCTAACATAATGTGTCGTTTAAGGTATTCATTCAGGAACATGCCATTCGGATCAACTTTCTCACGGACTTGAAGAAAAGCGCGCAGCTTTGGGTATGATGCTTCCAATTCACGTGAGCTTTGTCCGTGTGCCTATATAGACAATGCCCATAAATATCACCTATTTCCTTCTGATGCATATATGGATTTATACTACCTTTGCCCAATGAGGACGTCCACCATTGGATCGCATAATATCCTCATACGCCTTCCAATATTTCTTATAGGGTACCGGGTTGCCATACGGCCTAGAGTGGTAAGAAAAATGTTAGTTATCGCTCTTGTATGTGTGTGTGTGTGTGGAAACAAGGGGTCCTTCTCTTACCTATACATGATTACACCAATATAGCACATTTTGGTCTTGTAGCAAGGACTAAGCCATATATCATCTTCATCCACAAATCGGATCTCCACTGGAAAGTGAACCTTGAGATTGGATGTGTTGATAAAGGTGTCAAGGTCACGTAAAGCTTGAGGTGCATTATCCCATGGAATAGCCCATTCGTTGACATATTGTGGGAACAGACAATCGAAATTGAACACCTTGTATGAGTCGTCGATCACATGGAGTGGTCTTGCGTGGATGGTATCAAACATGAATCGAGTGATGGAAGGGATGATGGAAGTTTTGTAACGTGCGACGTTGAGCATGAATTGGTATGCATGAACACCGATACCTCGTTCAAGAATCCAATTGGGTGGCATCAGTTTCTTTGGCTTGTTGGTACGATTGGCACGCCAAACAACACAATCATCGGTATGAGGCATCCACCAAACACGCACATGTTCAGCAGAGTGAATGACTGCATCCCAATCATTGAGCACATTGTGAAACTTGTATGGCTTTTGAATAGCTTCGAGATTGAAAGCGGGTTCCACTTGAAGTGATACACGGGTAATGACACCAAGAGCACCGAGGCTGCATTGTGCTGCAATAAACAAATCCGGGTTCTCGGTTGCAGAGCATCGTACAATATCTCCATTTGCTGTAACCAATGTCAAGTCCGTCACCTTGGAAACGTGATATAAGCATACCTCCCTCCCTCAATAACATAATACACACACACTCTCTTACCATAGTCGAAAGACATCCAAAATGAGCTCCAGTACCATGAGTAGCTGTGCAAATGACACCAGCAATTGACTGGTCGGATATAGAACCAAGATTACTGAGAGCAAGGCCGTGCTCAGCTAGCACTGCATTTAACTTGTGCAATGACATGCCACCTTCCACTGTCACCGTGCAGTCTTGTTTGTCCACTCGCAGCAGCCCATTCATTTTGTCAATGTTGACCATGATGCCTTGAGTACATGCCAAATCGGAGGGCGAATGGCCACTGCCAAACACTTTGACCTTTTTGTTGTGTTCTCGTGCCACCTGCAATATCTGTATTTTTCCCCACGGTGCCAACAACGATCGATCGATTAGCTTCATTGGGTCCCATGCACACGATCAACAAGAGAAATGACGTTACCTTGACGATCTCGTCTTCAGAGCTGGGGGTAAAGAGTAACTCGGCAGTGCAGTTGAATGTCTTTGCCCAGTTGCGAAATACATAATCCTCGGTGGCGATGGCTTGCAACGCAGGCTCCAGATCTTTCAATCTTAGTCGTGGCATATGTATCGCTTTGAAAGGAGTAATAAACAAGTGGATTAAGGAGGAAAAGAAAAAAAGAGAGAGAGACGAAAACGAATCGCACGGGTTTTCTTTTCGAGAAAGGGTCGGGGAGATTAGGCGGGCTCTTATAACATTACTACCATCATCATCTCGCGTCATTTTATCCTACGGTTACGCATGGAAACTTATACATCCACACCCAGTTTTGTGACACATGCGTTCATATAGCTGCATAATAAACATCCTCCTTGATCATTTACTGATAATCATCATCACAAACATGTTACATGTCTCAACCATAATATCTCATCCTGATGTGTTGCACTTAATCTGTACCATGAATGCCTTATCTGATCTTTCGTACAACATGACCATGGGATTTTCCTTTAAGAAATAAAGCATTCTTTAACTATTGTAACAGGGATATCCTTCTTTTTTTTATTACAGCAAATGTCTTAATAGAAACAAGATTGTCCTTTTTTCTCTGTTGTGTATATATATGTTGTGTGAGTGAGTGTGAGTAGTGTGTGAGTGTGAGTGTGAGTGAGGATGGGACAGAATCAAAACTTAAGATGGGAATGGACGAAAGTAGGATGAGGGGGATGTTTCTAATACAATGTTCTTTCAGTTTTTGTTCTTTTCTTCAGCCTTCTTGCGAGCTTCTTCGCGTTCTTTCCATTTGGCTTGTTCCTCCTTCTCATATTCGTATAGTTCCATCAACTCCTCCTTTGCTGATGATGCATCCTTTTTGCGTCCACGCACAGTGATGGCATCACCACTGCTGCCACTGCTGCCGTTTTGCTCTGATCCAGACTTGGGGAACTTGATATATACATTATACTTGTCCTCGAGTTTGCGTACATAACGGCCATTAGGTCCAATCAAATGACGGTGGAATTCGCGTGGCACATTAAGAGTCAAAGTGGTCTGATCAGCAAGACTGCTAACCAAGCTATGGATACGCTCCTTGGCCGCTTCCACGTTGGTCTGAATACCCTGGATCACCACATTCACCTTGGCCTGGCTCTTGTTCTTTTTGCTCACACTCTTGAAATCATCATTACCACCTGAGGATCCCACATCAGAGATATCAATCTTGACACCAAGTTCTTCCTTGAGCTTGTTGATGTTGCCACCTGCTTTGCCAATCACATGGGCAGAGTAAGCAGCAGGAATAGTGAACTCTGTAGCATAAGAGCCAACAAACTATTCACCTCCCTCCGTTAGTATCCCAATGTTTCAAATATGCCCATCCAATTCTCACCTCATCGCGCTTGGCAGCGTCATAAATCTTGTTGATTTCTGCAATCACGTGCTTCACCTCGTTAGCAGAACCGCGAACATTGACGGCATCGGGAGATGCACCTCCAAATCGGACCGAAGTAGCCGAATCGGAGCCACCAATAATGGCATTCAAGGTGGTGCGGTTGGGACCAGAGATGTAATGATGGTAATCGGCAGGGATATTGACAGTTTGGCTGACGAAATCAGACTATAAAAGTTTTGGTCAGCTATTGTTCTCTTGGTATTTCCCATCCTTTCATCATCCTCAACTTACAGAATCAGCAGCAATCTTCTTGATCTCAGCAATAGCAGCTTCTAAAGCATCCTTGGCAGCTGCAGCCTTTTGTTGAGCATCACCTTCCTTGCCATCATAGATGAGAGTCACGGTAGGAATATCATCTTCATCCTTATCATTGGCGAAATAAACTTCAACAGCGTGACGCGACTTGATGCGTTGGATTTGACGTGCGTGGCGTACAGCAATGTGACGGTGGAGATGGGGTTCAATATCCACGGTAGCAAAAAGCTCAGGGGTCAATGCACGGCATGTATCAAAACCAGCCTTGTATGCTTCAATCATTGCCTTCTCATCCTTGCTGACGAATTCAACCGGTACCGAGTTGTTCAATGCACTAAGGTTGGAAGGTGCACTGATCTGGACATTGTATTCGCTTTCAATCTTGCTGAAACTGCCATGAGCAACCAAGTATTTGAGCATAGCCTTGGCGTATTCAAAAGGCTTGGGAGTGCCCTTGTTCATCTCGACCAAATCCAGAGCATTGACATGCACTTCACGAGCCTTGGCCATAGCAAGAGACAAGCCTTCAAGCAAACATTCGTTGGGACCACGGATAGTGATGGAGTCAGAAGTATCATTGGCAGGTGGGATCTCAATGGTACAACCTATTGTTACATGTAAGTATACGAGGATTGTATATATATATATATATATTACAATACTTGCCTGATTCTTCCAAGATCTCCCGAAGTGTTTCACCATTCTTGCCCAAAAGATACTTGTGCTGGCGTTTGGGGACGCTGATAGCAGCAGTGCGATAGTTCTTTTCCAAATCGGCAGCCCGCTTCTCCAAAATTTGTTTTGCCTCTTGTACCTTTTCCTTGTCACCAGAGATAGTGATGGGACCAGCAGCACCTACGAGAGGTGGCATTTGCACCTTGACACCCAATTCAGCTTCAAGGGCTTGAAGAGCTTCACCACGAGCACCGGATAAGAAAAGATGGTACTTGCTATCAATGTCTTCCACCTTGATAGTCTGCTTGGCTGTCTATATGATGATGATGACCCGATTTAGTCCTCTTGAGAAAAAAAGATTTCCTTTTCTTGCTTACCTTTTCACCGACAATCTTGTCAATTTCAGCCTTGGCGATAGCAATACCAGCAGCATCACCCACCAAAGTTACAGGTACAGTCTCATCCTCAGCAGGTTCACCTTCATCATCCTTACGGGGAGGGAAGTTGATACGGACACCGGACTTGACTTCGATTTGTTGCAAATTCTTGCCCTTGGTACCAATGATGAAACGACGAGTAGCAGCTGGAACAGCAATTTCCACCGTACGCTATATAGAATAAAAAAAAACATCAATCCATGTGTCCTTCTCTATCTCTGTGTATATATATATATATATATATATATACATACTTTGACAACGAGACCAGCAATCAATTCACGCTTTGCCTTGGCTACGTCAGTAGGCGGGCCCTGAATCAAAAATGTGGTGGTTCCTGAACGATTGGTAGAAGCGATGATGTTGGTACCAGTCTTTGACATGACTTGCTGGATCACATCAGCACTGCCTTTGAAACCAAGAGGTTTGCTGGGAAGATTGGCGATTTGCTGGTTAGCAGGAAGCTCAAGCATTTCAGTGACGGGAGGAGCAGAGGATGCAGCAGAGGATGCCTTGGCTTTGGTATTACCAGCAGCAGCAGCAACAGTATTGGCAGGCTTGTGAGTAGTCTTGACACGTGCAGAAGACGAGGACCAAGCTGAAAGAGCTGGTGGACGTGGGGCTGAACCAGCAGGTGACAATGAAGGGAAAGCCGATTCCGATGACAGATCCAGTTTTTCTTTCTTCTTTTCCTTGGTAGAAGTCAATGGTGCAGCAGTGGGAGTACGAGGCATAGGGACGTCTCCAGCAATGATGGGTTCAGCAAAGGCAGCATTGTCTACAACGACGGGATCATTGGCACTTGGGACAGCGGGTTCTTGTTCTTGCACGGCAGGTTCAGTCGCGTCGAGAGTAGCATCGTGAGTAGCCTGAGCGTGTTGGAGAGCAAGTCGAGCGGATGGTGGGAGATTATCCAAGTGATCAGTCGATTCCATTGTTCAGATGACGAGGAGAGAGCGAGAGAGAGAGTTTAAGGAAAGGGCGGCAAAGAAACAGCAAAGACAAGTTGAAGAAGCTGAAGAGAGCGCAACAACAAAAATATGAGACCACAAAGAGTGGTAAAATAGGGGCGAACGGGAAAGTGTAGAAAGTGTGAAAGAGAAAGAGAGGAGCTTGTACACACGACCATCACCAATGAGCTGGTGGTTGGGTGGCGGAATATCACACACACACATACACATACACTCTACTCACTCACACTCACACGTCCTCATTCATAATACACACACACACACACACACACCATACACCCATACACAGAATAAACTTTAAAGTATATTCTTTGATCGCGCGTTCTTACACACACACATTCATTGTCCCAAAACTCTCCATGATGGCATGTTGTACATAAACGCGTCCTTGTATACACTACCAATGAAATCATGTTGTCATGGATACTTTGACACGTCCCTTTTATTTGTAACAAAACTCTCCCAGAGCTTAATCTCGGGCACATCATTAGCCAAGAAATGTCATTAGCCAATCAATGGCCATGATGTGGCGGGTCCTTGAGCATCTCATTTAACGGGGCTCCGATTCCCTTTCTTGATTTTCCCTCTTCGCTATCGATAATGGCTACTCTGGCAGTACACTGCGCTTTGCTCGCAGCAACAGCCAATCTCATCAATACTCACATTCCACAATCCTACATGGTAAATGGCGCTCTTCGTTACATTTCTTTTTTTTTTTCTTGGCTGACTCCCTCATTGCTTGCAGGACGAGATATTCCATATACCTCAAGCCCAACACTACTGTGCCAATGATTTTACATCGTGGGATCCAAAGTTGACAACACCTCCGGGACTGTAATGCACATGTATATCCTTCCAGGATGAGCATTGATCATATCCATCGTCTATTGTATATATATAAAGGTACCTGATCAGCCGCGCTTTGGGTAGCTTGTTTGGGAATGATTTATGCAACAGCATTCAAGCATTACGCGCCACCAACTTATTGTTCTCCATTGGGTTATTCTTGGTGCTTCGTCGTATCATTGCATTACTTCATCCATCTACCGACACCCTTTCTCGGAATCTATTCGCCTTGGCTCTCACCTGGTTCCCCGTTCTCATGTTTTTCAACTTTGTCTATTACACTGACGCTGGATCAACCTTTTTCGTCTTGTTGTGTTACATGCTTGTCAAGCAAAAGCAGTATACGCTAGCTGGATTGGTAAGCTCCCATATCCTAAAAGATCATACAGTGTTTAACATGTATCGTATAGAGTGGCATGATTTCATTGTCATTCAGACAAACCAACATCATTTGGGTCACTGTGTTTATGGCACTTGCAATCATCGATATTGTGTCACTGGACGATCCTTTGTTTGACACGGTCCAATCATTTGGTATATTGGGGGGGGGAGAGAAGAAGAAGAGGGAAATGGACTTATCATTCATTGTATTCCAGGCACCACAATGAATGTCATCCAGCAATTGGTGATCAAGACATGTCGTCGCTTACCAGAGATTGTGAAACGGCTCTTTTTCTTTTGTCTGGCACTATTGGCATTTATGGCTTTTCTTATTTGGAACCAAGGAATTGTACTCGGCGATCGTGCGAATCATGTGGCTGGCTTGCATTTTCCTCAACTCTTTTACTTTTCGTCGTTTCTTTCCTTCTTTGCAGCACCTTGGATCCTTACAGATGGTGCCATCAAAACGTTCATGCATCCAAACTTGGCAAGGTAAACAGTTGAAAGGGTCTTTGTTTCAGGGTTAAGCTTCAGGGTCTATGGAGACTAACTTTATTTGAATCAATCAGGTGCCTTTTATGCATGGGTGCAGCTTGCATTATGCTTTACTTGATACGACATTACACGTGAGCTCTCACACACAACTACAAACATACCTCAAAGCTAACGTATTTCATGTCCGCGATATAGATACGAGCACCCGTTTCTATTGAGCGATAATCGACATTATACGTTTTACATCTGGAAAAGGATATACCGGCATCATTGGAGTGTACGATTCCTTGTTGTGCCACTATATATCATCAGTGGTTGGTTCAATTTACATGCTATAGGTGAGAGCGCAATGATATTATCAGAGAGACTATGTACTTGCCATGTATGTAGCACGAAATACTACACTACTTGTTGTGATGGGCTATCTCGCAGGCATTGTGGCAACACTGGTACCCTCTCCACTATTGGAATTTCGTTACTTTATCATCCCGTTTTTATTTTACTGTCTTCAACTTGGCCCACCCCAACAGCGATGGAGGACTTGGATTGCCCTGGTAGTTTATGCAACCCTTCATCTAGTCACTATTTATCTTTTTGTATATCGCCCATTCATATGGCCACACGAGCCTGATCAAATACAACGTTTCATGTGGTAACAATGTAAATCAACACCATTGTGCATATCTTATTCGTGTGTGTATGATGCTTTTGCATTTGTGTTAACGGGTTTCGGAAGAACATGGGCACGTCATTGGTCAGTATCCGTATCTCGTGTGCTAAAGTACAAGCGACAATGACTACACAATGCTTCTCCTTATAAGAGGGATAGTCGTTCTTTACTCCCCATTCTGTGATCCTTTATAGTGATTTTGCTCTTGCATTATCAACCGATAAGCACAAAAGGTAGGGCATTGTTTGTGGCCAGTGCACCCACGATACATATGGCAGGAAATCAGTTGAAATGAATTCTTGTGAGCACTCTTTCTTCGGGTGCATCCACGTCAGCCGACGCAATTCAACGACAACCGAAGAAAAGAGAACATCAACATCAATGCGTTGACATTCGCCATATTATCAGCATTCCCCCCCTTTTCCACTTTTCTCATTTTCTTTCTTGCTTCCTTCTTTTTTCTTATTCCCTGCAGTTCCTTTTCTGCCATTATCATTATCAAAAACAGAATTGTGGTCCATTGTACCATTCCACAACACAATATATCATTTACTTGGCTCATGATCCACTATTACGATTGGTTTGTGACCATCATCATTCTGAATATTACATGGCTTGTGAGCGGTGAAAAGCCAAGTCCACGATGGGCCAATGGCAAGTGTATATATTTTTACATACTTAAGGAGGCTGACATCATTCACACCATTGCAGCATGTGGGTTTATCGATGCTACCATTTACTGTTATGGCGGAGAAACTGAGCACGGTATAGCATCCAACGATATGTATTCGCTAGACCTATACAAGTCCTGGGATGCTATGGAAGCTCCTTGGATACACGACGCAGCAGGTTCGGCCAGTGGACCGGCTACAGCATTTTATGCGTCAGCAACATTGCCAGGTCATCCGTGGCTACTTGTAAATGGTGGAGAAATGGGCAACACCTATCAAACCATGCTTTACAATACAAATCGGCATCAGTGGCAAGTCCCACTTATGCGTGGCGTACCAGGCATCCAGCGAAAACAACACACTGCATCATCCGATAACGAAGGTCGTATATGGATATGGGGTGGGATGAGGTAATCCTGTGTAACAACTTGTGCATAACCATCCTTATGTTTGACATGTTTTGTTATATAGTGATGCTAATACATACGGTGGCTTACCGATATACCACAATACTTGGACCGTAATTGATACCAATGTAGGTCATCGTTATAACGAAAACAGGTCATAGCCTTTCTCTCTCACACACACGTATTTGGTATAGACATGGCTATACAGCTATCCCATTGTACACGATCCACCACCCCCACGAGTGGATCACACGGCTACCATTATGCCGAGTGGCCATATCCTGATCATTGGGGGTGTCGTATTTACACGCAATGTGACCGATCCTCAAGGCATGCAAACGCTAAATCCTATCTCTATGAATTCCATTTTGCTCTTTGACACAGCTGCAGGGCAGTGGTCGAATATTACAGCTGGCGGTAATATACCTGCACCACGTCGTGGTCATTCGGCTGTCCTGAGTAAGTTGTTCACCCATATACACACATACCCATTCATTACCCCCTTTCATATATTGGTTTGCTTATTTACAAGCAAGGTTGGGATCAATCACGCATCATTGTCTTTGGCGGATGTACTCCAGGTAAGTAATCAAAAGCCATCATGTTGGCTGTGCAGTTGATTAATGATGATGGTATGCATATAGATGAAACTATGACGTTGAACGATGTATTCATTCTCGAAGTAAAAACCATGCGATGGACAGCACCTTCGATTGATGGTGTTCCACCGAAACCTCGAACCTATCATCAAGGTGGGGAAGAGAAAACAAAAAGCTACCCGTTGCCATGGAACTCACAAAACCTTGCAATAGCTTTATTAATCGATGATTTGATGCTAATCATGTTTGGACGTGGCAGCAACAAGCAAGGATACAATGATGTCGGCGTACTTAGCACATCCACATGGTCATGGAGGTCACGGTATACGAGCAACCCTGCTTGGCTATCAGGCAACTTGTCGGCAAGTCATGGCGTTGTTAAGAATAGTACTGGGACCTATGGTGGTGATACACGTAGTAATAGCCGTGACCCCGATTCAGCACCGTCATTTCCTGTGTTCAAGCAGGACAACACGACCTTATCAAATACCACGAGTGAGACGCCGCATGAACATCAAGGTCGCATTACTGCAGGTATCATTGCAGGTGTTATCAGTGGTGGCGTTGTCGTGGTATGTGTGTGTGCAATTTTTATTGCTATATCATTCATGGACTAATACAGCCCATTAGATTGGAGGAGGTGTCTTTTTATTTGTCACAGTGATCATTTATAGGCGAGGCAACCCACACCGGAAAAAAGGCGATACACGTGCAACGTCTTCATCATCATCATCATCAATCACTGACGAGGAAGATGGTAGTCATGATACTGTGGTAGTATTATCACCGTTATCGTGTTCATATCAACAAAAGCCTGATCAAGAGGATGTTGATCTTGCACCGCAAACCGATTCATCACAATATCACAAGCCAGATGACACACAAAGAAACTCGTCCCTTTAATAGTTTTATTCCTTTCCTTCAACATGTACCATACTACTATTCTGTTTTATCCAAATACATGTAACGTACATTTGCTTTATGTGCTAATCAAATAACGGGGTGGATTGAAAGCGGTCACGAGCACGCCATCGTTATCCAAGATATTCTGTATCGGCATACTTGATATTCGACCGCTATTGCCCTTGATGTGCAAAGACGACAATTCCCAATGGCTGCAAGATGAAGCACTCTGTCGGTTATACTCGGAGTATGTTGGCATTCAAGATCAGGAGCAGTTGTCTACTCATTGGGAAACCATTCGAGCACGGCTGAATGAGGTAGGTGTTGGTTGATAAAGGGGTAGTGTGCTCTTTTGTTGTACACACGCATATCCTTTACGACAATGATCATGCTTCTTTGATATCAATTCATTGTTTTGTTGTGTAGAATGGAAAAGCATACAAATGTATTGAGCAGTTCAAGTTTCTATCATCTCGATTGGCGACTCGATTCTATTATCCACGCATCTTGGAGCTTGGCAAACAGGAACCGACACGGATATTTATTGACATTGGATGCTGTACAGGTAAGAGAGAGAGAGAGAGAGAGAGAGAGAGAGAGAGGAAGAAAAAAGAAGCTGAAGAAGGGTGCACATTGATTGCATTATGGTGTGTGCCAAGGCCTTCCAAATGAACATTCCATGATCCCCGCACAAAAAAGTCTATTCCTTATTCAGCTCCGGACATAGGAACCGATCTACGACAGCTACTGTTGGATGGATACCCTGGCACGTGCCTTGTTGGCACTGATCTTTCAAGGCACTATATTGAATGCGGTTACGAGTTGTTTCAAGATCGTGACACATGTCCCATCCACTTCATCACTGGTGATATCTTTGATTCAAAATTCGTCGTCGATCCATCGTCACCTGGGCAACAACCCAATCTAGCCCGCTTTCAAAATCAAATCGGCATCGTATATTCTGGAAGCGTGATTCATTTATTACAATCCATCGACCAAGTTGACGCATTCATCACACAAGTAACGCGGCTTTTGACACCAGGAGGATTGTTTGTCGGCACCCATGTGGCAGCAGATCGCACAGTCTCTGTATATATTCCACCTCGACATTATACCAAGCACTGGGTTGGCGTCCATGACTTTAAAGCTGCTCTTGAACGACATCATTTCGGCGATATTGAATTCAAACTCGAGCCGCGGTTGACAAGGGAAGAAGAGAAACCATATTTAGACGTTCAATGTCACTGGCTCTCATTTTCCGCTGTCTACTATCCCCCTCGCCATCAACACTAACCTGTAGAATAACGCCATCCCTACACCATCCCCACTATTTACTATATTTTCCGCAGTATATTATAATAAAATAGCCATCTTAAAGATCCATATAACGAAAGAGGAACGTCTGTTACTAGCTTATTGATAGAGGAGAGCTGTGTTATCGAACAACACAATGATTCAATCAGACCCTTTGTCTTCCTTTATCACAGCATTCATCACACCATAAAACCTTTCTATCCAACTACCCACGCATGGCGAGGTCCAACTCAGGAAGAATGAAGGTCTCTTACACTACAGCAACTTATGGCCAACAGGATCTCGTATTCGCTAAAGTAACCGTTTAATACACATCATTCGCAAGAGATAGCTTGAGAGGTACAACAAATTGCTCTAATAAGGGTGATACATCGATTTGGAAAGTTTCTATCCTTTGGGTATGCATTGTGCAAAGGTGAGGTGGCTCTTGATGCGTAGTGGCGGATTATATGCATGGCCTATAAAAACATGGATGCTGATGGCTGTATATGATTGAGAGTTTGCACAAAGGATGAATGATAGCAGCTGTCATGGAATGCGTATCAGGTACGGTAACTGGATGAACCAACCCTTCAGGATGATAGAATCAGCGTCATGTTGACAATGAGAAAAGAACAAGGCCTTGTTTCCATGTGTTGTATATATCCAATTCCTTCCATCCCATGCAATAACCGATATCCAGATGCATAGGAAGTCGTATGTTGCTACACGTAAATAAACTGATTGTGTATACTAGTAGCTATCTGTTGGTCTCGTGGAAAAGCTGCAAGTAAACAACGCTGTTGGAGACAAATGGAGTAAAGGCAACTGTTGGAATGAATGCTGTTGCGGTTGGTTGTAGTAGAGGAGTGTGCAAGACGGTGGGACGTGTCAAGGAAGGCGTGTGTAGTAGTGGGGTGTACACGCCATGAACTTGCCCATTTAGTCAAAGACAATCGGATCAAGACAGTTGTAGGATTGACATGGTGGGTTGAAGCAGGACAATCGTTCGCAGCCGTAGTTGTACTTGAATGGGTCAACAATTGAGAATGGGAGGAAGAGACAAGAAGCGTGGAGTGGAAGAAGTTGAAATTAAATTGGCCAGGCACTGCACTACATACATATGCACACTGTAAATTGATCCATGATCTTGAGATTGCCCTTCTCGAACCTCAAACGTGCACACAATATACTCTATGGCATTCTGAACAACTTTGTCTTAATAAAGAACCCACACTTCATTCAAAGATTTTGAATGGGAAGGTATAATGTGGGGTTTACTATGATGGACGGAAATTCCGCAACCGGCCCGATTCATGAAATGCCATTTAGTATCAATTACCTTGGGATTTCCCACCTCGAATCTGAAACTTTGTCAGAAGGTTCGCTGAGACATGCTGATCAACTCCATTCATTTAAAAATTACACGTTTCATTACGGGAACGTCCCCGCGATTAGGCCGTCTCAAGCTTGAAACTTTCACACAAGGTGTTGTTGGGCACGCTGATCATATTCATTCTCATAAAGAACTCACGTTTCATTTGAAAGTTTGGAATGGGAGCGTATAACGCGGGAAAGACTATGGATCTGACGGAATTAATCCTCGACATGCTCATTTAATCGAACATAGTCATTCTTTCGAATGTTTACGTTGGGAAAACAAGTTCGTTGTCTCATTATCTAGACATCCCATCATCATCATCATCCTGTAAAGAGCCACCACTATTGGAGAATAATCATGTATTATTGAAAGAATGCGCATGATGTGTGAAAGGAATGTAACGATTGCGTATGCTAAAAGGTGAGGTGGGGGATACAGAAATGAATTAAGAAAAAGGAGGTATGCTACAAATGGGTGGAGGAGGATCATGACAGTGACATAAATTGGGGTGCAACCGGGCTGATACTCATAGCTGAGAGGCCTTGTTCCATGGCTTGTTCTTCTTCATCGCTCTCATTCTCGTCATCACTACTATCATCCTCATCATCGTCATCGTCATCGGCAATCCATTCAAAGTAGATATCATGGATGAAATGTTGACTGCTCTTCAAATTGTATGGATCAAATGGGAAGAAAGATTGGACCGTTGCCAGGATATGTTTGCCCCTTGAGCCATCCGATGCACCTGCTGTGACACCCGAGATATACACATTTTTGTTGTTTTCCAACATGGCATGGACATACACCAAATCCGTTTCGCTTGCGATCTTTGCAAATTGTTGGACAACCATAGGTGAGCACACCTTGAGTGGATTGAGCTTGCTTTGTAATAAGACACCGATATTGCGCAAACCACGGCACCATTTCCGGGTACCATTACCAATCACGATCATTGGCACCTTGTCCAAAGCATCATTCTCGGGAGCATTGGATTGAGATTCTTCATCATCCTCCTCTTGAGCGTCGAAATCATTCTCTTGCATCACAAGATCCCGCCATCGGAAACAGAAAATGTACATGATCGCTTGCATCACCGCATAAAACATGTCATGTTTGATAGGATCTGGACGTAACATGGTGTCATCGACTTGATCGAGGTAGGCGTAGCACCAATTGCACAATGTATTCATGGTCTTTTGAACACCATCCGAATCAAGCACTTTGGCACGAGCGACATAGGAAGAGATATAAGCAGCACATGCAATGCGGATGATACCAGGGCGTGATGTATCGTTCATGGAGTCGAAGAGATGTTCGATAAAACGATCAGGGAAGACGTTGACTTCCAATGAGCTGAAATAAAAGAGCAAGAATTGGGTGTAGCGTGATTTCAAAGTCATGACGATTTGCTGATCGAATAGAGTCAAAAGAGTGTTGTACATGTCATTCCGTTCGTCTCTGTTCGCAGTGATAGCATAATTGGAGAGGTATCGCAGCACAAGGACCATCATGGCATCCAATTTACGCACCATCGACTTGATCAGGCGTACTTGACGCGATTCACTGGTCTTTTTCTCCACAGGTTCATCGTCATCCTCCTCCTCGTCAAATTCGTCATCCGAAAAGTTGTTCTCATCATCCGTCTCATCATCACTTGCATCGGATTCGTAGTCACCATCAAAGCTCACGTCGTATGTCTCAAAATCCACATCTTCTTCCAATTCGTCAAGCTCAATTTGGATATGAGACTACATTTAAACGTTAGATATGCATAGGTTGTCATTGATGGATATCATTACATACATCAATCTTGACCATTTGTTGTATGCATAATGCTAGGATTTGTCGTTGTAAGAATGGCGTATACTCGAGGACACGCAAGACATTGCTGATATATGTTGCTTGAACAGCAGAATTGTGGCGTAAATGGGGCACACGGCGAACGATGCTTTGGTAAAGAGGATTCGCCGCAGTAGGACTAACTCGCAAAATGCTGCGCAACGCCTCGTGAACCCGATCGTATACTGCGGATCGTGACACCTTTGCATATGATGGCAGCCGTATACCTAATTCATACATATACCATAAGCAAATGCGTGTGTGTGTGTGTGTGTGTGTGTGTGTGCGTGTCATGGATAACATACGGTAATGAAGACCACCAATAAGAGAATCGACGACAGCGCCCGCATAGAACGATTGAGCAGAGACGAGATGTTCTAGGAATTTCATGTATGCGCTGACGAAGGTATTATCGCGAGGGGCCCAGTCAATGTGTAATAAAGCATCCACAAGAGCAGCGCAAGTTTTGTCCAAGCATGATACGCTTTCGGAAAGGACAATGACCCATGTGTAAAGTTTCACCAGAGGAGGAGCTTCTTCGCTTGATGGATCCGTCATTAGAAGGCTGACCAATTCATTGTATTTTGTGAGATCGCCCTATGATAGAAGCAAGTGTAAGTATACATAAGACGTCAGAACAAAGCAAGTTCGAATGAGAGGAGAGAGAAAATGTGCATGAAAGTGTATGCAATCAAGATTGATAAATTATATTGGTCATCCGTCAATTCCTTTACACTTCCCACACGAGTTCTCTTCCGACTTCGAACCCTAAAGTCGGTTTCTTACTGTACGTTTTTTGATATGAGAGACAACCCGAGCGCAATTCAATGCGGGGAACATAGGTCTCATCAGGATTCCTGCCAAAAACCCTCTGACTCGTGTTTCTGATATATATAATCGTTTTCCAACATTACACCATCAATGGCTTCTTTTCAATGGGATGGAGAAAAAGGGGAGAGTGGGGGGGGGTGGATGGGATGGATTGCAAGGGATATAAAAAAAAGGATGGGGTAGAGAGGAGGAGGAAGGCAGGTGGAAGAGGTTGGTATCAAACCCAACTTACCTGATCCTTTTCGCGCAGAGCACCATCAACGTATGTTCTCATCATCTTTTTGATATTGGCCAGCTTTTCTCTGTTGATATTCTCCACACTGTCTTCGGTTGTCAAGGGTGATTGTGACATGAGCGACGGCGTCTCCTTGCCTCCCAAAGTCTCTTTGACCTCGATCGAAGGTGGTTGCTGAGATATAACGGGCATGATCGAATGTTGAGTGGATTGGTATAAAACGATCGGGCTGAAAGAGAAGAGAGACAGAGTCAAAGCTGCAGGAAAGAGAAAAAAAAAGGCAAGTTCCACATCCGTGACGCTGGTGGCTGATATCCGCTCATTATGTTGCACACACTGTTTCCCGCAGCAACCACAGCAATCAGCATCACAGCATATTTGTTTAGCTTATGTAAGAGATTTGTATGCGTATACCTGAATTCGAGTTATTGAATAATGACGATATCCTTATATACATCACCTTATTATATGTATACCATCATCATCAATATCTTATTATATAAAGAAGATACATTTCATTAAGCATAACAAATGAACTGGCAGCATAAGCCATGGATATTATGAATGGAGTAACATGGTTATAAGGATGGCATGTAGCTACGACTAGTTGTGGATAGGAAGACAATGACCATCGTCACCCAGCGGTATATCAGAGATTCCAAAGAGGTATATATAAACGAAAACCCGGATTTATAGCACTACTTGGTGTTACCTATTATCTTTTTTGTATTCCTAATTCCTCGTCTTTAAAGGCAATGTACTAGTGTTGTCTATGATGTGGGTGGGAAGTTGTTATATTACTCATCTAGGATTGATCAAGGTATTTACCCATAGCTTTGTTTCAGGATCATTTTCATCTCATTCTTATCCATGGCCAATCTAATCTTGAGCCGCATTGAGCTGAGTTTTGCAGCCAGTCATTTTAATGGTTGGAGATCGCGCAATTTGCCCTACAACAGATAAAGAGGCCCATCCTTATTTGTCATCAAACGCTCCGTCGTCTTTATCTCTCTCTCTCTCTCTCTCTCACTCATATACAATGGCCTTCCCTCGCCAATTGTTGCGATCGTCCTCTCATTTGAAAACTCGTTTGCCAACAATAACAGTGGCAGCTGCTGTAACGCGAGGTAAAATAATACCTATTGTTCTCCTTTATTCTCCAAGTCACTCATTTTTTCTCCATGCAGGTCTTCGACATCAACACAATGCTGCTACTTGTATTCCCAACAACAACAACAACAACAGCAGTGATACGACTGTATCCACGTCTTCCAATCCTCCCCTGTCGTTCCCGTGTATCGACAAGTTGAACTCTCGTACAGCTGAGCTTGACAATGGACCTGAGCCGAGCTATGACAAGGTTGTCACTGGATACGAGACGTTTGAATACCCACATCCCTTTCTACTGGATCATGGTGGCATTCTTCCAAAGTTTGACATTGCCTACGAGACTTGGGGCCAACTCAACGAACGACGCGACAACGCCATCTTGATTCATACCGGATTATCCGCTTCTTCTCATGCAAAATCTCACGCAAAAAATACCAAGCCAGGCTGGTGGGAAGGTTTTATTGGCCCTGGTTTATATATTGATACCAACAAGTTTTTTGTCATTTGTACCAACGTCATTGGTGGTTGCTATGGTTCGACCGGCCCAAGCTCGATTGACCCGGCAGATGGCGAACGCTACGCTACTCGATTCCCCATCCTGACCATTTTTGATATGGTGCGAGCTCAATTCTTGCTGCTGGATCATTTAGGAATTGACAAACTTCATGCAAGTGTGGGAAGTAGTATGGGTGGCATGCAGGTATGTACAAGAAAAGGGAACACTCTGCATAGGGATGCCAGTTGGATTGAGCAAAGAAAATGTCATCTAGTCGATTGCCGCTGCATCTTTATTCCCTGATCGTGTCAAACGTTTAATCAGTGTCTCGGCCTGTGCACGTTCACATCCATATTCGGTTGCATTGCGACATACTCAACGTCAAGGTAAGCTGGTATAGCTGTAGGATAGGACAATGGGATATTGAAGGATATTTTTTTAGTGTTGATGGCGGATCCTAATTGGAACAAGGGCTTTTATTATAACAATGTGCCACCTCATATTGGCATGAAGGTAAATATTTCATAAAAGAGGATGGGAAGGATTAGGATAGGATGCTGATGATGGATCTATGTAGTTGGCACGTGAAATTGCTACCATCAGTTACCGATCTGGGCCTGAATGGGAACTTCGATTTGGTCGTAAACGCGCACAACCTGACACTACCCCTGCCTTGTGTCCCGACTTTTTGATTGAAACGTATCTCGATCACCAAGGCGAACGCTTTTGTTTGCAGTACGATGCTAATTCGCTTCTTTACATTTCCAAAGCCATGGACATTTTCGACATGTCAAAGAGTGCCACAGATGCCCTAAGAGAATCTCGGCGACGAAACGCGCACAGACTTGACAAGGTCGTCAATGAAAACCGAACGATTGCTTCCGTGATTGGTAATCAGTCAGCTCTTGAGATGCATGATACTGGCAGTAATGAGCCTTCAAGCGAGACGAATGAGAAACATCGACCCTATTTGACAACCTTGGCACAAACGGATCCAGCTGTTCAGGATTTGATTGATGGCATGAAACCTATCAAGATGCCCACACTCATTCTTGGTGCACAAAGCGATATTCTTTTCCCTGTATGGCAACAAAAGGAGATTGCGGAATGCTTGAGAGCTTCGGGCAACAAACATGTCACATACTACGAATTGGACGCAATGTTTGGTCATGATACCTTTTTGATCGATAAGGTCAGCGTCGGCGGTGCTATCAAGGGTCATTTAGAATTGTTAGAATAATTGTGCATAGCATTTATCAATGGTGGATTGCCGTTCTTTTGTATTTTTACTATAATCTTTATAAAAAAGTCGTAGGCTATCAATCATTGTGTCTTAGTAGTACAAACCCCACATTCACTATTGATATTCCGACAAACTCAGTTCCACACACGGATATAGCTTATCCCGATCCAAGTACATCAGGTCTCTTTGTGCATATTACATTCACTGTGCTGAACATGGCCCATGATGCCTGTCTATGTGGATTCGAGAATGATGACATGATGACTACTTGAGTGCATTCCAAATTGATACATGTATACCAAGGACTTGCAATTGCTTTTTATGCGACAACATCCTATGCACCCTTTACCTTTGGATAGCACTTGATCCTTATCCACCATCCTTAATATGGTGATCCTGAGTGTGCGAATGGCACTGATTGATTAGCAAACAGCATTATCACCAGCACGTTTATAACGCGATCATAAAAGTTGCCAACCGGTATAAACAGGGATGTATCTAAAACCACAGGAAAACATATAATACTAGGCAGATCTCTGACAAATGTCTTATATTTGGTATCTAAAAGTATCTACATGTTTAAGTTAAGAAGGGGTAGGAGGGGGGAAAGGGGAGATTGTGTATGGGGATCTACAACAAAACAAGAGCGATAAGGATGCATCTAAGATCTACCACAACGTTCATGGAATTCATTCTGCAACTTGTAAGCTGGCAAATAGCCTCCATCCTCTGCTTTGAGATCCGGATTCGGGAATGTGTTGTTCATACTGCCGAGGGATGTATACCTGGGACGATCCATTAGTACCATCCTTGATTTCCGTAGCATCGTCATTTTCCTTACCCTTCATCATACAATGAGCAGTATGGTATCCTTAACGTTAACAAAAAGTCCCAGACATTCTTGTATGACCAGTCAATGATGGGTTGTACACGCATAAATTGGGGCCAGCCCTTGTCCGTCATGTCAAAGTGCGTCAATTTCTCTAAGGAAATATAAATCCATGTTACCCAACAGGTTTCCTCTTGACCAATCCATGGCACTTACCAGCATAAGGATCCGTACGTCGGATACCAACGAAAATGGCCTTTGGCTTAGGATCGGAAACGTCCAGAAACTTTTGCAATGCGGATTTCATGGGACCTGGAATCGTTTGACAATCGAGATGATATCGTCGTGTGCATACTTGAACAAATGCATCCACGTGAGGAAATGGGTTGGGATAGGTGACAAACACAGTGCGGAGCCGATTGGCATGACCCATACGAGATAACGCTGCAATAACAAGGTGAAGAAGCACGGTACAATCTTTGCCGCCGTTAAAGGACAAGGAAATAGCTTCGTATCTACATAGTAAACGAAAGTGTCAATGTCTATCTATCTATCTAAGAGCAACCCATTCCTTCCTTACCCGTAATCTGCATAGGCCTTTTCGATAACGTCGAGTGCGATCTTGACTTGATGTCCAAGACTAGTATCTTCGCTTGCTAGCCGATAAACCGTATTCTCAATGTATGAAAAGTCGTAATGTTCCAGAGTCAGGAAATGGGGATCGGTTGATTTCAGTGTGCATCCATAGTTTTGGACCAGTTGCATTCTGCAAACAAAGAAAGGGAAAAAGAAAGAAAGGGTAGTGGGTAGTGGAGGTGGAGGAGGAGTAGCGGAACAGTCTGGAAACGGGTGGATTCCTCTTTAGTCATCAGCAGCAGTGACAGGTCTAGCGAAACAACTAATACAATCTAACATCCATGACAACTGCCGTACTTGATACGATGCTAAGACCTTGGTATTCAGTCGCCTTGCCTCAGGGATGATAATTACAACATGATCCTTATTGATGGTCCTTTTTGTTAATTCATGATCATGAGCCACGCCAGTCTTATCAGCGGGAGGTCGTCGTGCGAGGATTTGTCCACCACCAAGATTGCACAGATGCATCATCTTATCACGATTGGGGAATTGTTTGCCAAAGAAGCAGAATCGAATACCATCAAAGAGTGGATTCTATATCAACATCAATCAGCTTCCTTCTCTTTTCTATATCCAATGTATGGTATATATACCTCATCCTCCGCAAGTGCCTGACGTGCTCGCCTAGGTCCGTGCGTCTTGCCAGAAACGGTATCACCCATGATTTCATAAGGTTCCTCAGCTAGCCATTTTCCCTTTTCACTACTCTCTTCAATCCCTGCATATAAAGAGTGTTATCTTTTTAATCCAAACACACACACACGCATGCGAATTTCCCACGCTTACATGATCGGTTGACAATCCATATGCCTGCCAAAATTCCACGTAAATATTTCTCCGTTCTCGGACTTAAACCTTGGTCGTCTTGCGTGGTAACAAGGTGCGTCACAGCGTCAAAGTTGCGTGTATCCTGATGAATTTGCATATACAATCCCTTTTCACCCGCCAAATCAATGCATGCTTGGGATTCATCCTATTGGGTCATTTTATTAACCACCAATCGATACACATACTTACATGCTGATTGACTTACATTTGTCATGCCTGTGAACATCACGTGCACCATCCTTGTTGACTCGAATGATGATGAGGAGGAGGATGGGATGTCTTGGGTGGCATAGCTGAGGATTTGATCGTCGATCATTGAGCATTGTGTCGATTGATAGGCATTGGTGGAAAGGGTGCTGGGGTGTAGTGATAAAGTGGATATCCGCTCCTCACGATCTTTCTCAGGTGCATCCTCTCGTGGGTGTTTGCAAAAGACACAAGAAGCATGGCTCAATTCATTCTGAAAGTTACATGTGCTGCATTTCCAAACTCTATCTCGTGGTGACGGTGGAGGAGGCGATATGGATCGTAATCGCTTTTGCTGTCGTGGTGAAGGTGATGAGGTCGTAGTGGTGCGTGATGGTGGAATTGGGGTGCATGGTTGTTCTTTCTCTTCCAAAGGTCGGCTATCTCGATCATCATGATGTGATCTCTTCTTGATGGGAATATTAGGTTGCTGATTGTTTGATGCAATATGGTTCTTGAGTGATGATGGTATGTTGTTGGTGGTGGATGGTATTGGGTAATAGCGTTCATCTTCTGGGAGATCATCATCCAAACGCAAATCATCCTCATCCTCATCCTCCTGGGTATCATTTGTCTTGATGGTTGTGGTTGTTGTAGTGGTAGTTGCTCTAGGTGGTGGTGGTTGTGGGTATTGTTCATCAGCTGGTAGTTCATCGTCAAGAAGGATTTCATCATCCGAGTTGGCTTGTTCGACATCGTTATTGTTGTTGAGATCAAGAGATAAACTCAGGGACAGTGGCTCTGGTTTGGGTTCGATATATGCACCACCATCACCATTATTATATTCGACATCAATTGAGTAATTGCTGTTCCAGGATGTTTCTATAGAGGATCCTTGGTTCTTCTTTTCTTCATGCTGTGCATCATCAGCCTCATTTTCAATCTCGTCAAATGTCGCGTCGCGTGGCGGCGATGAATGGTCCATTGAAAAAGATCCCGCTACGCGTCGTCGAGCGCGTTCCTCCAAGGTCAATGGTCGTGGTGCTGTAAACTCGTCATTGCTGCTATCTTGGCTAAACTGCTGTTCGTTCACCAACTTTTTGAGCTTTTGCACACAGGCCACTAGCGTATCATGCATAGGATCGGGTCGCATATTCTTGACGATCGCCGGGAGGTGACAAGTCGGGCATTGCCGTTGGGTGCCGATCCGATCGTATATACAGTTGCTATAGAAACAACATGTTAAAAAAGAGTACCGAATGAGGAATAAATAAAGCTTACTTGCAAAAGCGATGACCGCATTCATTCAATGTTCGAGCATTCTTAACAAGGCCTCCACTAATATCAGCAAAGTGGGGTTAGTAAAAGGTGGGAAGGTATCCAACTTTTGGAGGAGCATACCATAGCTCGCATCGCATCAACTTTTCAATAGCAAGAAGTGAGCCGAGAAAATCGACTGAAGTAGACATGGAGGCACAAGTTACAATGACAAACACAGGGAAAAAAAAAGGGGGTGTACAATGGCCGATCAATGCTTTATTCCTTTCTGGGAAGCAGTCTCTCGGGTTCAAGCATCGCTGCATGACTATTTCCAGCCAACACAAGGTCATTAATCACTGCTGCTGTTTGGCGATATAATCGTTCAAGGGATGTTGTGGGATATCGTTTTTGTGATACTAAAAGGAACATGATGAGTACTCGTTGTATGCATGCATAGCAAAGCATATACATACCAAGAATGGCTGCATTGAGATCACTGGCCAATTTCTCTAGGTGACTCGAGTCAAACAAGTAGGAGACTGCAGAATTCTTGACATCCACGTATGCCAATGCTGAGAAGGTCGCCTATCCACGTTGTATCAGATGCAAGTCCGGGATAATTGATAATAATGCAGTACTCACTGTAAGTTCCTTTTTCAGCTCAGGTTCATTTTCCACCAAGTTGGCATAGGTCTTTTGAATCTCTTTACCATAAGCCATCACTCCTTCAATTTGTTGATCATTGGTATCTTCTGGTAATGATGATGATGATTCATTCATTGCGTCGTTATTCTTCGCCTCTGCAACACTCCTCCTGCGTTTGACACCTGCATGTCGTTTAGTTGTAGTATTGTCATCAATGTCCATGGTATCAATCGTATCCTTGTGTATCCTGAGAACCATCTCAATAAACTTTCGGCAGGCAAGTCGGAATCGAATGATCTCGTTATTATCCAATACGCCAGGATAGTGTGAATTGCAAATGTCGATCGCTTCATCAATGTTGCCACGTAATAATGCCAGCCGGATATCTCTCCTTGTAGCCGCTTCGGTCTCTTTATCATTATCCACATCCATTGAATTGTTGCTGTTGTTGTCTAGTAGCTGAGGGCAAGTAACGGAGCGTTTGAATGCTGACGCTGATTGACTGTATCCGTTATGCAAAAGATATTCGAGAATAGTGTTGAATTCCTCGCTTTTGGGTCGAGAGAGTTGTGTCATAGGAGCGAATGATTGTCGTGATTGGTCTTTGTAATGATGAGCGATATCAAACTTGAAAGGATTACTTCCAAAGTTGGCTCGGATCTTTTCGCCTGGTGTTTTAAACCCAACAAAAGGGTAGATGCCACGTCCAATGCTGATATTCTGGAATGCTGTGCCGAGACAGACACCGTTCTTGGTATAAAATGCTGACATGGTACGAAAATCAAATCCACATCCGATCACATCGCCTGTACCAAACTTGGGGCCGTACGGTCGACTCGTTCCTGGTCCAGAGAATAAATGACCATCATCTCCATGATATCCCCAAGTATGCTCTTCCCATCCTATAGAATAGAGTGAGTTATGATACAAATCATGGGGAGGAGGAGGAGGACGTACCAGGTAATCGATCCAATGTACTATTCGACCAACAGAAACCGATCCCAATATGCCCATCAACACCTTTGGAAATGATCTCCACCTCGAAATAAAACAATCCACATTGCGGCCGAAATGGAAAATTGGATCGTACAGCAGAGATATCAGCATCATCCTTGCCAGCACCTATAGCACACATGAGCATAATGAATATATGAAAAGCGTCCGATATCCATTATATACCTTTATATGTAAGTTCCATGCAATCTTCGCTGATATCCACAAATTCGCCCTTGTCATTTGGGTTCCATGCTGTCGGTAGTCTCAAGTCGTGTGTGATCAACGCTGCAACAAACGAGTCTGGTGCAACCTCGACAAGATCAGCTACCGGGCCGTTGCGATGCTTGCCAAACTTTTTGCAGTACAAGGCATGCTGCTCATGAACAAGCTTGGCATACACGGTGCCCTGGAGATAATCAGGGTATGAAGGCGGTCCATGCGATTGGCGTTCTGCAAATGCTGTAATGTCGTCTTTGAAGGTCCTCCGTTTTCGATGAATGGCATTCGATCGGGTCGGCCCTCGTCCATGTTGTTGTTGGTGCAAAGCAAGCAAGGCCGAAGCATGCGACCGGTTTCGAAAGGGTGTATGGCGTGAAGGAAAGTCAAACAAAGAATAGGAAGGCGAAGACATTTAGTGACAACGGTTGTAAAGAAAAAGACAAGAAGGAGGCAGATGGAGATGTTTCTCTCTTTTTTCTTGGGTGCTATGTGACTTTTGTGATAGGACAGAAGTAGGGTCGTTATCTTTGATCTATGCTCTGTGTATGATTGTGTGTGCTACAATAAAGCGAAAAGAAAACAAACGTCCAAAGTGGTGGCTGCATTGGTTTCTTTTTTCTCATGTGGTGGTGGTGGTGGGTGGCGGTGACTGTAGCTGAGGATGATATAATTGATCATTAGCATGATAACGTGCTTTATCTGGAATGTGATATGAAACATGGGTAGTCGTTTTGTCGACCAAAGATAGGTTCATGCCCATCAGGTCTATGTTTGACGCATGCAGTGTCTGCCTCGTTTGCTGCTTTTGCATCATTTGACGTCTTCACCTTATCTATTGTAAGAACACACGATGACTCTTATTATCATCATTGGGACAATTACAGTAGGGAGCAAAATCTGTACGCGCACAAAGCAGCTCATTTAGTGGGAGAGGACATAATCGTGACCATTAGCTGCCGTGCGCTGTGTTCCCATTCAGCATAAGTTCTCAAAAGCGCGCTGACTTTTCCATTTCCCTCTTCTTTCCTATACATCTATTCCTCCTCCTCACTTTACTTTTACTTTTACCATGGGCAAGGCAAAAACTAGCACTTCCACCAAGAAAACTACCACTGGTGCCAATGGTTTGTACCCTCAAACTCTGTCTTTTTTGAAATAGGAGCATATATATTGATGATGGTTATCACGCATAGGTAAAAAGATCAGCCCATACAATCTGTACATGAAGGTAAAAAGGCAAATGAAGCAAGGCTTTAGCTCTTCTGGCATTGACTCATTGGTACTTGCGATTTGTAGCACGCATTGCCTAAATTCAAGGCTGATAATCCAGGCGTGGATCATAAAGCTGTAAGGTTCCTTTGATCGTTTCCCCCTTCTATTATCAATGCACTGATCACAGCGTTATATTTTCTTCCTCCTGATCAAAGGCTTTCGCACAAGTGGTATGTCCCTCTACATCGCGGTTATTATGTATATCATGTTGCTTATCATTCCCCTTCTTAGGCCAAGAACTGGGCTACTGCTCCGGAGAACCCAAAGAACAAACCGAAAGAAGATGATGAGACTTGATCCATCCAAATGACCTGAACTTCTCCTCTCACCCTTTACTGCAATGTTCACATATCATATGTATTCATCAACATTTGTTCTCTATACACTATATCGCTCAAAAGTCTCTGTCTGATTCATTAAAGAACAAAGCATAGCTCTCCTATTCTTCTGATGCGCAATCTAATCGGTTTAATAGCTCTTGTTGAATATCAAATGTGTATAGTAGGAGCGGGGTTCATTGTGTGCGTATGTATGTATGTGTGTTTATGCGAAAATGTTGTAAGCGGCAATATGATGTTGTTTGGGATTAGCGATGAAAGGGGTCGTGTGCGTGCGTGTAAGAGAAGGGAAGGGACATTCTATGCTATGGAGGTGTTCTTGATGACGTTTTCGGGTCGGGAATCATGATCAAAGTGGTGGATGATAGCTTCATAACAAAAGAACATGATGGCTGCATTAGGAACCACTCGCATCAAATGGGCTGTCATTCCACCATAAAGAGCAGCAAATCCTTCTTCTTTGACAATAAGACGTAATGATTGCACCAAGCCATGATATTTACGCACGCCATTTTCACTCGGTTGTCGTAGTCGTGTACGAATGACCTCGTGGGGGTATGTGATACATGCCGCTACCAATTTCGCTGCTGCTGCTGCACCAATGTTGCCGATCCATCCTTCCAAATCTTTGCCGCCTATCCTGAAGCGCCCTTCTCTGTGTTGATTCACTGCCCATCGACGTTTCAAATGCTCATAAGTCACCCATTGGATAGTGCCTTCTGCTACACCAAGATACGATGCGCTCATGCCCTTGTATAATCCGCGTATGCCTTCTTCTTTCAATATATGGAGCGTGCAATCAAGACTGTTGTGGTATCTTCGTGGGCCATTACCCTGCAATTGCAAACGAGTCTTGACTACCCAAATGGGATTGGTAACTGTAGAAGTGACAATGCCTATACAAGTGATAATAACCGGTCAATCGATCACTTTCCATATCACACAAAAATATGTCATGTATAACTTACCTGCTGTGGCTGCAGATACCAGATGCACCGCAGGTGTCTCTTTGCCATGATTGAGCTCTGTGTATATCTTTTTGCCATTTCCATATGTATAAAAGTTGATCGATCTAATAAAAGTACCGATATCAGTACACAATGAATCACGATATCAAGCTATACAACTCACCTTGCTGGAATAACACCCACAAGATTAGGACCAAGACCCTTAAAGTAACCTCGGATGCCTTCCACTTGTTTGATGCGCCTAAGAACCCATCCGTTCAGTGTCCCATATCCACTATCATGATACACCACCTATCCAATGATCACTTACACCAACAATCTTCCAGTTTCCATAAAGTGTCCCAACAAATAATGCTTGCGAGGTGCATGGATGATGGCTTGCTGATAGAAGGTCGACTGTCCCAAAAGCATGATATCAGTTTACCTATTCCACACATATACACCCACCCAGTTAACTTTTTACCTGAAGTCTTGTCTTGACGACGTCTAATGGCGAAGTACATACAGCACCCACGAGACCACCCACTCTACAAGATCAAGGCAATGTGTTACAATGACAGGAACGCAGTGTGTACGATTTAAAAAGCGATCCTTACCCTCCTGCAACGAAATGGACATACGATCGAGAGGTCTTGGAAGGCTTCTGTGTGTTGGCTTGCTTTTGAGCGGTTGGCAACTCAAGTTGTGGAGACACTTTGGAAAGGGAGCTCATTATCGTTGACTTTCCAGAAGAAGGAAACAAAAAAATATGCGCAGAAGAACCAATGTTGCCTTTCTTCCCTCTCCACCCCCCGCTTTTCCGATCAAACGCAGCTAGAAATGGACAAATGGTGGCTTTTTAGGTGACACAACAACAGCATTCCTGCTGCTGTCAAACAAAGAAACATCATCACAATGAACACTCCTATCCCCCCTACCACCTACTACACAAGAAAGATAGTGAAGCACATAATGGCACCCATTCATAAAAATAAACAATGCTATTTTTACGTTCTTCTTTTTACAAGCATTCGTTTCTATTATCAAGGTACTTGTCACAAAAATGGTGGGGAAAATTGGCGGAATGATGCGGAAACAATCGGCCCGGATGATCCGTGTTTAGATGCATCACCCATTAATGAGCGACATCATGCAGCCCTTCTCAATTGATCCCCATCCTGAATACAAGTATTATACCCCACAGATACCAAGAATCAAATATCCCTGCTATTTTGAATCGCTCATCAAAAAGCCTTCTTTGTAATTATCATCAAATTTCATCGTTATACTACTCGTTGTTGGTTGGGATCAGTGGTCTTTATTATGCGTGTAACACCTCTTGCATAACGCATTCATGCCATTGAGCGATGCTTGTTCCCTTGCTAATGCTTTTGTAGGAGTATAAGCAGTACTTTGGATCACAGTTCTTCCTATCTACTTGTCATAGTATATTGTGTATTGGATGATTATAATACGCTTCAAGTAGTGAGAGGGTGGTGTTGTGTGAATGCTACCATACGCGAACCTGTGGAGCGAGAAACGAATGATCCACCCATCAACGAGGGCATCAATACGGCACAAACACGTGAGCCATCTCAATGCAATTAAGTTATCATATGATGGCTGCAGATCCGGTACAGATGAATCGGCGATTTTGGATCGTTAGAGACGCATAGGTATGGTAGAGTAACCCTGCCAACCCTTTCATGGTTTATTTGTTGTATTGACGAGAGAGTGGAGGTTCGCATTTTGGTGGCTGGAATGCGTATGTCAACATTGGAAGCAGCAGCAGCAGCAATAGCTGGTTATATACATTGTCAATGACGTTTAGACTTTTTTTAATAATGAACAGTGCCATCAGGTAATGGTGCGCTGAGTCTCCAACCTACGGAGGCAGGCTTAAGTACCAAAGCAATAATCAAGACAACAAGCACAGTGGCAATAAAAAGGAAGAAAGCATTACGACACCGTCGTCGCCATTGCAAGTCAACTGCTTGACCCTCGGGACTCTGGTGTTGCGGAGGCACATGCATTGCCCCAATAATCCATAATGGTGGGAATAAAAAGCCAAATGCAAAGTACAAAAAGGAATGACGATAGGGAGGACGTTTTCGTCTCTGCTGCTGCTGGTTGTGCTCTTCATGGTCTTGTTCTTTACTATCTTGACCTGTTTCCTTTTCAAAATGCTCTTCATCATCATCATCTTCATCGTCACTTGATCCATCTGATGTTTCTTGTAAAAGTCCATGATCTATCTTCTCACGAAGCCGATCTTTCCAACCTTGTTTATGTGGGGTAGAGGGTCGTTGTTCGGTGATGTGTCCTTGTTCTCGTATTGTCCGCAACAAATTCATGCGATCGGTCCAAAGTTGGTCAGGTGGTCGTTGATGGGGTGATGGGGCTGATACAGATGATGGAAGCTGTTGCGATGAAGATGAAGCCATCATATTTTGTTGGCTTTTACTATGAGCAATAATATCAATGGATGGTAAGGCAGGTGTGCCAGTAGATGGTGTTGGAGGTGCTGATGCAGGCATATCCTTCCGTCGACCAGGTCGTTTATGACGAGGACTATCCATCGAGTATTGTGGATCAAACATAGCTTCCCAATCATCGGTATATGGTCGCATGTTGCCTTGGGGTTTGACTTGTGAATGAACAAAAGGAAAAAAGAGAAATTATAGGTTGGCCCACATATCGAATGGTTGTTTACTACCTGTTTGCACGGAGAATTTACACACACTCATTCATCCATCGTCATTATCCCCTGGTTTGTTGACTTGTCGTTGGTGGTTGTTGATTGCAAGAAAAGGGATAATGGATGCTTCATTGTTGTCCTTGCCTTTATTGAAAGGGAAATGTGTAAACATAGCCACTCCTTTAAATACACCATGATGTCAAGGTGGCGATATCAAACATCATCTTCACCACATGGCCGAACACAAGGACAAGTTTTACAAATATGATGAGGCTCTCAAACTCAAGCATCCAAAAGAAGACGCCATTGCGAAGACGCACAACGCACGACCAAGTAAGAAGGTTACACTAGCACAGGCCAACAACGACGATGATTAAGATTATTCACTTTAATAGCATCCATGAACTTTGTCTTTGATAGTGTAGAGGATGCTGGTGGATTTGCCAAGGACGTGATCCAGGAAAAAGGTGGCGATAATGTATTCAAGGCTGAGGAATCATTTACCAATCCAAGAAGCGGGGAAAACTTGCCCAAAGATTATAGTGAATCATGCATCATACTTTAGCGTGTCGCCTGCCGTTTTTGAATAACGATCAAAACATTGTCATTTGCACACACTTTTTTTACTTTGCCACACTTTTTCCCATTCTTTTCCCTCCCATCTCTCTTGTAGTAGTATAAAATATAATGGACAATGAAGCACGGCGTCGACGTTGTTCAATGGGTGAAGAAGTAAAATACATATGCCTCCCCTTGATGATCATTGTTGTCTTATAAACTCCTTTTATTGTTACATCAACAACATCTGTATGTAGTCGCCACCGCCACCTTATACTTCGCCTGTGCGATATAGCAGGAAAAGACGATGGTCATTCACAGCATTCTTGAGACGTATTCGACCACGACGACGTAGTAATGGGATGACGAGTAATAACCACCATCAGCCTTATATCCACACCATCTTTGCATCAGGACCAACCGGAGATGTGCTTGATCAGGCACAGCAACAAGATGTACTTAACAAGATCTTTTCCCATCCACCTATGCCGAGTGGTACGCCTGTGACTGATGCTGAAGCCGCACGGATTGCTTCCCTTGAGTATATTTGGGTGTTTCGTCGCCAATCCGAGCACGAGGTGCCAGTATGGACAACCTTTGATGCCATGAATCAGGTGGTGCTGAGTGATAATCGCTATAGCGACAAGGGTGTTGAAATATTTGATTCGCATATACGACAAGGTCAACTTCCAGTGCTGGTGGTTCCACATCGTCAAGCTGCTTATTGTCCTATAGACGTGGCTGGCAGTGATATTGCATCTTTGGAAATCGCTTGCTTACCCAATTCCAATAATCTACAGTTTGTCTATCGAAAACCGCCCCGACAATAAAGCAGGCTCTCTCCCTGTCTCTTTTTTTTTTCTTCCAATATGATCTTGTTGGCCTTTGATATTCGTGGTGCGTTCAAGGAGGTTAGCCTATAATGGTCTATGAGTGTTCTCTTTTTCTGAAGCTATTCCCTTGCCAGTTTGACCAGGCATTGGCCATGCTACCTGATGCAGAATCCAGGGCAGCTGTGATGCGATACAAATTCGACAACGATCGACAATTGGCACTTGCGAGTCAGCTGTTACGACGTTATGTGTTTGCAAAGTACTATGGGTTCGAGTGGGATACGATACGATTTGGGAGTATGACCAAGGGTGGTAAACCTGTACTACTGGTAAATGTTGTTTTTCATTGGTGTACAAACCATGATCATGAACCTCCTTTTTTATTGACAGCATCCACAAGAGTCATCATCATCATCACCATCAGCAGACACGTCTTATGACTTTAACATCTCCCATCATGAACATTGGGTCATTCTTGCTGCCACTGATCAACCTGGCCATCGCGTAGGAGTGGATGTGGTGACCATGGATACACTAGCAACATCCTCTGTGACCGAGCTTATCGAATGCTTCCAACCACAGGCAAGTGTGATAAATGACAATGAAAAGGACAATGACGACTCATAGATATATATATGCGCGGGGGAAAATATATTATATGCAGCTATCACCACAAGAACAACACATGCTCCGACATCATCCGCATCCACTTGAAGCATTCTATGGTATCTGGGCATTGAAGGAAAGTTACACCAAAGCCATTGGAGTCGGTTTATATCATGAATTGAATCAACTCAACTTTTATAACTCAAAGGAGGTGAGCAAGAAGAAAAGATGATAGGTTGGTACAAAGATCACCCAAAACTAATTTAAGGATGATAAAGGGGTTGATACAAATGTCCATCACTGGTCAAGAACAACCAAATCTGGGTTTTCACATGGGATGGTTGGATGAAAAGACATTGGCAGCAGTGTGTTATGATGACAAGACGATATCCAAGGACTTTGACGGTCCTCCATTACAAATTGGTGATGTCTTCCGAGGAAGCGTAGATAGACACTTTAGGATAGTGACGCTGCATGATTGCATGAGTGTGAAATAACAACAACTTGCTTCTTTCAATAACATCACGTGCGGGGTATCTTTCCAGACACTCTTTTGCTTTCTTCCTTTCTTTTTTTTCTTACTGCTTGCTTCAACCATTCTTCCCTAAAGTACAAAAATCTCCCATGGGATGTTGTGTCTCTCGAGCTGCTGATGACGATAATCCGCATAGGGCAGCTGCAGGAGGTAATTGTGACCCATGACTCTCTTCGACTATTATTCTTGTTTTCTTTTTTTCGCTTTATTCACTCTCCCTCTCTCTTTCTCTCTCGCTCTCTCTCTCTCTCTGTGTACTTTTAGGCAAGCCCTTTAAACGAGCCAGTCTTACATGGACAGCTGATACACCTATTACTCGGTCCCAACTCGAGAAACAGCGAGAAACGTTTTGGGAAACAGCACCTACTTTTGAGGTATATACACATATATACGCGATAGTGATGGAAGCTTTGGGCACTCATAGAGTGGAATAGGGACGACCGGAAATATGGCAAGCAATTCAAGCAGCGGTTGATACATCCGATCTTACGATGGCCCAATCGATTCTTGATGCAGCCAATGTAATTATTCCTACTGGGAATCCATCGGAAGGATGCTATGATGGTAAGGGAGGAAACAAGGAAGGGGGTTGTCAATATGAACATGCGTTAACATGCCATATTCAGAATTGGGTAATCGATATGTAATTCCAATGTACTGCCTCGTGGATCCAACCAATTTGATGAATGATAACGATGCTACAACAGCTTCAGCAGCAGCAGCAGCAGCAACAGCCTCCTTATCGCCACCTTCTCCACCCACTGCTGGTTCAGCATCCGTTGCACCTATCGATACGCCAAAAGCATCTGTAAAAGAAAAGGCATCCAATATTTCACTCGCAGGTTCCGAAGTGAGCTTGATCCCCATCACTGTACGTCTTTCTACTGCTCAGGATATCAAGGTGGATATCAGTCGTCATGATGAAACTGTCGCTTCTCTACGCACTCGTATCTTTATGCAAGCTGGAAACAACATTACACCACAAACACACACTATTCGTCTCATCTACTTGGGTCGTGTATTGCCGGATGATGATAGAATCATATGTGAGACAATAGGAGCAGCATCCCCTTCTTCATCAGCAGAATCTCACAAGACGTCAAAAACTGTGGTCATTGCTCAAGGTGCCGTCATTCAAGCTCTCGTCTCCAAGATATGATCCATTCTTACAACAAATACCCTGTGCCCCAACCTCAAATAGTAGTCGTAGATCTCATCAGTATTTCCTCATTCTTTTTTATCCAAAAATTACAACAATCAAGTTTTATTGCTGTAAAGCGGTTGTAGTAGCCAAATTAGCGAATAATTCTACATTATGATGCAAGATTTGTTCATCCACTGAGAGTCGTTCAAAGGGTCGCCGCCATGGTTGGTGTTGATGATGATGCTGATGCTGATATCTTTTACGATGATGGTGATGATGATAGTGATGATTTGACCATACCAATAACTCCTTTTCCAGATTATCCAGCACCATACGATAACTCTTTAAATGTCGATAAAGCCATGGATTGGCAGGAGAACGCCATACCCAAATAGAAGCTGAATTCAATGCCGCAAATGCCTCCATATCCCGCTTGCATTGGTCATACGAGAATAAAGGAATCTTTTTCTGACGCACAGACACCACCCATCCTTCTTTTTGAACGCCTTGATTTGAATTCATGTTGCTGTTGCTGCTGACATGTTGCCATCGACCTTGTTTGGGAGGTCGTACTTCTACCGCCACAAAGATACACACATCATCGGTTGATGTCTTTTGTTGACTGGTAAGCTTGAGATCCAACATCGTCCAATCCTTATCATGCTGTACTGCTATAGACACCGATTCTCGTTGGCCCACAGTCTTTCCAAGCATTCGCCAAAGCCGTAGTCGGTGGAACGCTGCATTACCAAGCAAGTAGTCTCGGCAATGAGGATGCACAGCTAGTAATTCCGGGATCCAGCAGTGTCGTCGCAAGACATGGTCGAGCAATCGTTCGGATTGGTTCAACTCGGTGGCCACACACTCATCAAGAACCTTGTAGATAACATCCCATACGAGAAGAGGTTGTGACATTATATAAAAGAAAAAGAACAAAGGAATAGAAGATTTTATGCAAAAAGAACACAAGAGAAATATACTTTGATCACATGTGGAGATGGGGGTGTGAGAAAAAAAAAGGGATGAGAGAATAGAGTTTTACTGTAATTGTTCAATGGCTAGCAAATAATGACTCTTAAGATCCGAGAGTTCTTTGTACTTTTGTTGCATACTGCGTTCACGCTCAACCAATCGATCCACTTCAGATTGGGCTTGATCCACACGTGCAGGAATAGCGGCCTTTTCGGACATTTGAAGAGTGACAAAGCTGTTATACTCAATGCGCACGGCCTCTAATTCATCAGCTGCCTCCAGAATCTGCTGTGTCAACTTGTCAGATCGATTCATATAACCACCAAGTCGCACTTCAAGCCTCTTTTCAAGTTTGCCGGCTTGTGTAGCATCACGAATCATGGCTCGACGATTACCCTGAATAATTCACACACACACAGAGTCAGATTCCAATGGGTCTTCCTTATTCCTTTCTCACTCTCTCTTACCTCGATCGTCTTTGCCATGCCTTGCGCTTTATCCTCTTCACTCTCAAATTCTGATGCAGGTACGAATCGATTATGCTTGACAGAGAATAACATATTGCCGTGTGTTGATTCCCAAATATCACCAAATGCATTGCTGTCGGAAACCAGGTGCCACACTGCTGATTTGATATCCGCATCTTCGGGAATGTCATGTATCCTTCGAATCTCTTGGTCCAATTCTTTTCGTGCATCATCCAAAGTTGCTCGATCAAATTCTTCCTCAAGACCATCCAAATCGCCTAGGCTCACAGCACCAGGTGCTACTTTGCTGCCAACCACAGGATATTTGATTGTGTCGTGTTTCAATAAACGCATATACTCTTCTTGAAGCAACTGTTCAATCTCATCATTTGTATCCGATTTGACGCTGGCTGGTACCACAACTGGTCGTGGCAAACCCATTTGTACTGCAAGTGATCGTCGTGCAAGGCGTTCTTGCTCTGTAGAAAACAATCATAAGTCTCATCATATAAACTTTACACCCATATTCTCTCTCTCTCTCTGTTTACCTTGTTGTTCAGCTAGTTCCTTTTCACGCCTGTCAATCTCGCTTTGATCTTCAATCTTGGTGTCCACCTCTTCTTTCTTTTCAGTGTCATCCATCTCTGGTAAACGAATCTCGTATTCATTTCTTGGGACAGGTAAACCAGCCAATCCTTGTCGCAGACTTCGCTTTGCTTCAACAGCCGAAATATCTGATCGTGGTGTTGATAAACCGGATGTGTCGGTACGTGGCGTGAGAAGTGGATTGGGTGTCTGAATCTCGGCAACTCGAGGTGTGGCGCCTTCAAAACCAGTACCGCCTTCAGAAATGTGTAAAGGTGTGTTCTCTTCACCAAGCAATGGCGTTTGTGTTGAAGTAAGAGCACGTAGATTTCTCGCCTCGTTCATAAGAGAATCAGCTAAGACATGATATTAGATGATGAAACGTAAAAGTAGAGTGAGATCAACATACCATTGGTAGGGGCACGTGGTGTACGTGTAGGCAATGTTCGTGGGGTTGAGCTGAAATCTTCGACCAATCCACTCGTGGTGCCTTGCTCTTCATCCTGTACAAGCAACTTTGCATTCTCACTCGTCGTGCCCGCTTTGACAATCGTCTCAAGTTCAGATTCACCAATCTGTGGTGCCGGCAACACCAGCTTTCGTCGCTTAAAGATCTGCTCTTGCTCTTGAGCTTTGATAAGCTTGGCATCTTTGGCTGGCACAAAACGACCTTGGTTGCCTTCAGGTTGCTGCTCCTTGTTGCCTGATTGCTTCGCCTTGCGTTTCTTCTCGCGTTGCTTTTCCTCTTCAATATCAGCTCGACGACGATTCAACTTTGACAAGTGCACGTTCGTCAATTTGCCGGGATCCACAGGACGATTCTTTTCTTCGGTCGTATCATAGAAACCAAGTGGCACTGGCTTTTCAAAAGGAATGTCGGCATTGTAGTCCATGTCATGCTTTTTCTTTTTCATGCGTAAACTAGAGAGAAGGCATTATGTTAATATATACCTATCGTATACACCATGTGAATAATGATACGTACTGAATACCAGCTGCTTTGAGTTCACGACGTTTTTGCAATGATGCCAATCGACGCGCTTCTTCCAATTGGCGTTCTCTTGCCTTTCGCTTGGCCTTTTTACCCTGAGTATTGGCAAGACGAGCACGTGCTTCTGATAACATTTCCTTTTCATCTTCATCCATATCCACAGGATCAGGTCGTGCAGGCTTTGTCTCAGGCTCGGGGTCCACTTCGCCAGGTCGTAAACGTCGAACATCATCAGCACTTGGACCATGCTCAGGCCCCTGTGTACCCGTCAATCCAAGATCGGCACCAGCTTCTCTCGCCTCGGCTTCATCGAGCAATCGCTGATAACGTTCCAGACATTGTGCAGGTGTGCGGCCAACAATGGGTGCAATGGTACGCCACTGTGTTGGCATCAACTTTGCAAGATGGAGTAGCTTCTCGTCTTCTTCTTTGGACCATTCAGTCTATTATTATTGTATCAGTGTTGTCCATAGAGTTGCATCCAATAAACACGCATGCGAACCTTTTTGATGCTGGGATCGAGCCATTCGTACCATCTGGCTTTGCATTGCTTTGGTGTTTTGCGTACGAGCAATGACGAGATACGAGCCCATTGATTCTTGCCGTATTTGCTGACAGCTGCTTTGAGAATCTCGTCTTCGGTATTCTTCCAAATGCCACCCTTGATCAGCACTTTCATAGTTGCAGGAAAAATAAGGGAAAAAGTGTGTGAGAGAGAAAGAGCCAACTATGTGTTCTCCGTTGACAAGCAATCAGCTGAATGTTTTTGGTCGGCCGACAATTGCAGTGGTGGTCGGTGTATCTATGCTACGACACTCCCAATAATTCAATACATGGCTTTATTACTTTGAATGCACATTGGGATATGGTTTACTAAGGAATAAAAAGCAAACATCAGCGTCATCCTATCAAGTAGCTTGTTGTTAGACATAGTATTATTCATCTATCCCTATTATATATGCGTAGTAAGGCATGTTCATCGATAAATCCCACCTATTTCAATCGTCTGGCAACGGATGACTTACCTACGTTTACATCACATTCAATGATATCTGCAACCGCTCCCATTTGGAAAGGGTGGATCATTGGTTTATTTGTTGTTTCCAAGGTTACCTTTGGCTGCTTTGTTTTGAATCCTAGTAATCATGGCGCACGAGAGCATCCTTTGCTATTCTATGCTTCTTTCTGAAATGGATCTGCGTGTATCGGAAAAGACGTAGATGGAAAAACGATGATGCCATTATGTTTATACCTGCATGCCTCCATCATCATCTTTAGTATTTACACGGGATGATTCATGTACATAGTGAGCTGTGTGCACTTGCAGCATACCACAACACATGACCAACGCAATTATTTACACACTCAATGCTTGGCATAAAGGTAGAGCATGGTGCTCTATGATGATGGAACAAAAATAGTACAACGACAAAATGATCGGCCCCTGCTTCGTGCAACAGACATTGACGTGATCGATAAAACTACGGTGCTTACCACACTTTTGGGCAAGGCTATCATTACCATGCAGCCAATGCATATCTTTGCATTGACTGCACATGTATTTGTACGGGGAGGTGGATGATGTCTATAATGCTACTCACACGGTTCACCTAGCAAGAGGTCCAATAAAGACGGAAGCGTGGTGTCAGGTGGGCAATGCTAACCTTAAATTTTCCTCCTTACGCTTTCATCGTATTCCTCCCGCCCACCATGTGGAATATGTGTTGTATGTACCAGTTGCGTGCTATTGCCATTTACATAAAAAGAGCGACACTTAATATCCCAGGTGGAAAAAGGAGACGCATGCAGGGTAGCATTCACGCTGGTATGCCGTCCCTTTTTGTGAATGTGTATATAAACCACAGGTTGGCAGTAAGTAGAATTCAGTATCGCTTCAACTCTTTTTCTTTTCCATTGCGTATGTTTATTTACGGTAAGTAGGCAATACCGCTTGCTGTATTGATTACAAGTCTCTCATATTGTAACCCACGTCGTAGCCGTTGCTTTATTCCACTTTTTGGTGCTCTCTGTGTTAGCACAGGATACCAGCTACAGTGTCATCTCCCTGGTGAATGGTGACGCTGCTGGTATGGTTGTCGTTGTAGATGACAAGCCATATCCTCTACACATTACATCATCATCGTCTCTTTTATTCTCTGGTTCAGCCCCACACCCTGAAAAAAGCTATCATTATGCCAAAGTTGATTCCACTGGAAACATTCTGGAGAATGAGCCATTTGATCGGGAGCCCTTTGACGGCGATGCTACACCCAACGAACATTATAATCGAACCTGGAATACTTGGAAGATCCCCCAACTGCCCCAAGTCTTGGATCCATTGCCAGCTATTCATCGCATTGATAGCAAGCTACATATCGACGGCGAGATCCCAACTATCCACATCACTGGTGATGACCAGGCCATTCAAAATATGCATAAGCATGATAAGGATGACATCCAAGTGAATACTACCATGACCTATATTAGGTAAGAATGCGTACCAAAAATGAAGAAAGAGGAATACCTTGTATTAATTAAGCACCAGTCTTCATGATGTCCAAACGTTTTCCGGTGTCGAATTTGAAATCTCCGGTCGTTTCTCACGTGAGGCATCTAAGCTAGCATACAACCTTAAGCTTCCAAAAAAGACGTACCTTTATGGATACCGACGCCTTAAGCTACGATCATTGGCAACTGACCCCTCTTATATCCGTGAGGATTTGGGTTACAAGATGTTGGCAGCTGCAGGAGTACCGACCACTGATACCAGCTATGTCAGGTAAAACTTACTATTACATACCAATTTTTGAATAAGCAATAACCACTAAACCACCACCACCCCTTATTTAGAGTGTATCTAAACGATCAACCACTCGGCCTATTTGGATTTATCGAGAAATTTAAAAACCCTTGGTTACGCAACGAATTTGCCGATGGTAATAAGGATTACCAACAAGGCACATTATATCAAGGCAAATACACCAATCCCAAAGCAGAGCTTCTTGGTGGTCGTGTCTCAGATCTTAGCTACTACGGCGATAAGGAGGGCCCTTATGCCTTGGGCGAATATAAAATTGCAGAAGATCCATCCGAAGGCGAACCCAACTACAAGGCTCTGATCGAATTGACCAAATTCCTTGACAAGGCACCAGCTACAAAGGAAGCATGGGGGGCCCACTTCGATATGGAGAGTGTATTAAGAGGGTAAGATCAAGTCAGGAAGGGGGAGGAGGAACAAAGTAATATTTCCAAAGTCAGTTTCTTATATTATATCCCTGATTCCAGAATGGCTCTTGAATTCCTGCTTGGTTTTGCTGATGGCTATTTGACCGTGGCTGATAACTATTATGTCTATCAGACATCTCCCAACAGCACCAAGTTCCTCTTTATGCTATGGGATATTGATCTCAGTCTAGGATCCACCTCGCTCATCGAAATGTCCCAAATCGAAGCAGGTGACTGGCACAAGTTTACCAGTTCAGTGACAAAGCGCCCCCTCATGAAATTCCTCCAAGTACCTGAATACGCAAATCGATTCGATCAATTAATACGAGAGCTCAACGACAACCTAATGACCCTCGATGTACTAGGCCAACGCATTGATGAAACAGCGGCAATGCTCAAAGAAGATGTTGAATGGGATAAATCATGCCCACGTGTTAGCAGCGTTGGTCTGCTCAACTATAATGATATGGCTGTGTTGGCTCATGCGTTTGGCTTTATGAAGACCGTCGATGTCAGCATGCACACCGTCCACGACTTTAACTCACGACAACGCCATGATGATGTTAAGTTCATGGATGCTGTCAATGGACCTACAGGATACAAGCACTCTTTGGTTGGTCTCAAGGAATTCATCAAGGTCAAGCATCAAAACGTCGCTGATCACTATGATGACGAGCAATAGAATTCTTTCTCGCTTTTACTTTTCTCCTTATATAACACCATCATCATCATTCTGCCATAATAATATCAGCATTTGTATACAGCATCATTAAACGTTTATCGTAAAGCATTCACTACAATTTACCTCGGTATGATCCTTCTCTCTAATCTTTCAAAATGCTCATCTAGATAAACTCTGAGGATTGCACTGTCCATACATCACATTATCAAGCGGCCTCAACGATGCTGAAGCTGATTATACATACGTTGGGTACACAAATGGAAGAGCTGGATCACCTAGCAATACTACACACCAAAGATACATGACGCCCATGAAGTCATGTGAACCTTGGATCATCCATCAACACTTCTTTTGGCGATGGACCTTGAATTTGTTAGCTAATAAATGCAGTTGCCATGTTACAACGAGACACCATACCAACGCTCTCAGGGGGGTGGGAAAACGACGATTACTGCAGTTGAGTTGAATTGAGGTTGCTGGCAATTCCGATATTATGCATGGTGGAACCATCATCAAGCTGCCATTGCGTTCAAGGAAGCTTTGTAACTTGAGTAGATTTTGTAGTGGATATGATCATGCTGAATACTTGGTATGAGGCACGTTTGAAAAGAAGTAGCCGCTTTTCCCTTCATTGACGCAAACAAGTTCCTGTAGTGCACAAGAAATTATGCCATGCAAGTCTCATGAATCAGGGGTTAAAGGTAGTTATCGCCGATGGAAAATGAGGATGGCGCATGCAGATTGGCATTATTACGATGGCGTTCTGCTTATGTGGACGTGTATAAAGCATTGACAGAAAACGAAACTTCTTCTCTTTACGGAGATCTTTCCACTAAGTGAATGCTTATTTACAGTAAGTAGTAGGCGCTAATGGTTGCTGCTATGTTTACACGTCTCACATCAAATTGCATCTTCCATATAGCCGCTGCATTTGCCCACTTTTTTGTCTCTGCGTTAGCACAGCAAGCCAGCTACAATGTCATTTCATCGGTGACAGCTGATGCTGCTGCTGGTATGGCAGTTGTGGTAGATGACAAATCATATCCAATGCACCAGGACACATCATTATCCTCTCTCCTGTTCTCGGCTTCAGCTCCACGTCCTGAAAAAGGCTACCATTATGCAAAAGTCGATGCCACTGGGAGCATCCTTGAGAGTGAGCCATTTAATCGGAAGCCTTTTGATGGTGATGCTACACCCAACGAGCATTATAATCGAACCTGGAATACCTGGAGGATACCCCAACTGCCTCAAGCCTTGGATCCCTTACCAGTTATCAATCGCATTGATAGCAAACTGCATATTGACGGCGAGATCCCCACTATCCATATCACAGGTGATGATCAGGCTATTCAAAACATGCATAAAAATGACGGAGATGACATCAAAGTGAGCATCAACATGACCCACATCAGGTAAACTAAAAACTGTACACCTGCAAAGAAACCATCGTCTTAATGATTTGATATAGCCTTCATGATGTCCAAACTTTTTCCGGTGTTGAATTTGAAATCTCTGGCCATTCATCTCGTCAAGCTCCCAAACTAGCATACAATCTTAAGCTTCCAAAGAAGACTTATCTTTATGGATATCGACGTCTCAAGTTGAGGTCATTAGGCACCGATCCATCCTATATTCGTGAGGATTTGGGATACAAGATGCTGCATGCTGCGGGGGTGCCAACCACCGATAGTAGCTATGTCAGGTAGTGCTCAGCTATCTCATGATCAAATATGCAATTCGATCACTGATAATTATCCCATTTTTTTAATTTAGAGTGTATCTTAACAATCAGCCACTCGGGCTGTTTGGATTTATCGAGAAATTCAAGAACCCTTGGTTACGCAACGAATTTAATGATGGCAAAAAGGGCTACCAACAAGGCACATTGTATCAAAGCAAGAGCAAGGCAGGTGGTCCTTTAGGTCTTTTCAGTGGCAATCTCTCAGACCTCAGCTACTATGGGGACCAAGAACAATCTTATTTGTTCCAATACAAGACCGCAGAAGATCCATCTTCAAAAGAGAAACCTAACTTCTCGGCTCTTATCCAATTGACTAATTTCCTTGACAATGCATCATCCACCACCAAGAAGGAAGCATGGGAGGCTCATTTCGACATGGAAAGTGTCATGAGAGGGTAAGATATTATGAGCAAAGTCATAGCATCATCATAAGCAATTTCATCTTATGCTGTATGCATCGCTTATTAGGGTGGCTCTGGAGTTCTTGATGGGATTTGGTGATAGCTACTTGACAGCATTCAACAACTACTACATCTATCAAACGGCTCCCGACAGCTCCAAGTTCATGTTTTTGCTGTATGACATTGACCACTGCATGGGATCCACGCCTTTTGTCAAGATGTCACAGATCGAAACAGGTGACTGGCACAAGTTCACAAACGAGGTATCCAAACGTCCTCTTATGAAATTCACCCAAGTGCCTGAATACGCTCGTCGCTTTGATCAATTAATACAAGAGCTCAATGACAAGTTACTGAATCTGGATGTGATTGGTCAGCGCATCGATGATACGGTGGCAATGCTTCAAGAGGATGTTGCATGGGATAAATCATGTCCACGTGTGAGCAAAGCAAATTTCTCTAGCGATAGCGACATCCTCGCAATGGAAGATAAGCTCGATCAAGTGAAGAGTGAGAACCTAGATCTCGATACGTTTTACAAATATAATCAACGGATGCGTGATGGAGATATTGGATTCATCCAAGCTGTCAATGGACCTACACACTACGAATCCTCCTTGGTTGGCCTCAAGGAATTCATCAAGATCAAGCATCAAAATGTTGTTGATCACTATAGCAGCAGCAACCAATAGAATTCTTCTTTTTACGTGTAATGTAATGTTCATTATTGTCATATCATCCATCATAAATCTCCTCTTTTCCTTGAAATCATGTGTTGGGTGATTTATATAGACATGTGTGTTGCTTCATATCGAGGCATTTTGTGGCCTGTGGCTGGTAGTAATAGCGTGGACAGGATGTTCTGCGTATGAAACACCGCAAGCAGATTATGCAGGCAAAATTTGGGACTTTTTTTGTCTCTCTCTCTTTTCCTTTCCCCTCCATTTCGCCGTACACCAATGGGTCTCGCCGGTGTCAAACAAAAGCAACGCATCAGCGCTGATCCCAACAATCTCACATGGAGCAATGGTATATACGATACAACGATCCCCACAATCTCTTTTATTAGTCTTCTCATTATGAATTCTACTTGTAGATCAGTCCAAGTTTGGTTTCCGCATGCTCATGAAGATGGGTTGGGCACCCGGTAAAGGTCTCGGTGTCAATGAAGACGGCAACCAGGAACATGTCAAGATCCGGCTCAAGGAGGATAACCTTGGCTTGGGTGCCAACAAAAAGACATCCGACAATTGGCTTGACAATACCGACAGCTTTTCTCGACTCTTAGCCGATCTCAATGCACGAACTGAGTCAGCATCAGCTTCGCCAGAGCCAGAATCAGATGAACAACAGCAGCAGGATGGTGATGATAATGAAAAGTCGACCAAGAAGCGGAAACGATCATCATCTTCCGACGATGACAGTGAGAAGTCTGAAAAGAAGAAAAAGAAGAAGGACAAGAAGGACAAGTCTGAAAAGAAGAAGGACAAGAAGAAGGATAAGAAGGACAAGGCTGAGAAGAAGGACAAGTCTGAGAAGAAGAAGGACAAAAAGAAGAGCAAAGACAAGGCTGAGGAAGCACCAGCACAAACCGTTTTGCGTAATGCGTAAGTTACATTCATTGGTAAGGCTATCGAAGAATCTAACAAGATATGATTATAGTGCTCGAGCCAAGTTTTTACGAGCGAAGCGGATGGCTACTCAACAAGATCCTGCACGACTTAATGAGATTCTCGGCATCAAATCACCTGCATAAACCAACAATAAACATTAGAGGGGAAAATCATCATATCTATCTTTTTGCATGCAATACAATTCTATTTGATCTATATATGACTTATGTTTATGCAACATCATGCGTATTAGTGATAGACAAAATCATGCCATAAATCATCCCTCCTTTTTTGGGGCTGCTGTCATTGTAAAAAGCGCTCTCGTTGTCCTAAATTTATCCTGTGTGCTCAGCTTACAATCGAACAATCACACCATGCTTCTTTTTTCTTTTTCTCATCGATTATGGATTACAACCCCCATTTTACTATTCATTATACATATCATTGCCATAGTTGAAGCTACTGAACGAGAGTATTATATTGCAGCCGAGGAGATCGAGTGGGATTATGCACCAAAGAACCACGATCTGCTCCATGATCTGCCATTAGAGTCCAGCCCGGCTCGATTCTACACTGTACGCAATGAGACTCGAATCGGCAAAGTATACCACAAAGCTATGTATTATCAATACCATGACAACGAGTTTCGAAGGCGAGCTGCACGTGACCCTGCCATGGGATTTATTGGACCTGTGATTCGAGGCGAAGCGGGTGACCGACTACGCATTACATTCTTCAATCGAGCCAAACGGCGATACAGCATCCATCCTTATGTAAGCGACCTAGCAACGACTTCCCCCTCGCATGTCGTCGAACCTGGAGAGAAATACACATACATTTGGGATGTACCCGTTACCATCAATGATACGCGAGTATGGTGTTACATGTCACGAGCGGATCCAGTGCATGATGTCCATGATGGGTTACTAGGCCCTGTTGTTATATACCCTGCCAATACATTACAACGACCCACACCCGGTTCACCTGAACGCCCATCCATGTTGGACCGCGAGATATTCACAGTGATGACCATTACGGATGAAAACATGTCACATTATATTCGTCAATCAGCTGAGGCTGCCAATGTACCACTCGCAAGAGACCCTGGTTTCTTTGAATCGAATTGCATGTATCATATCAATGGATTTGTCTTCAACAACAATCCTTCCTTGCACATGTACTATGGTGATCGCGTTCGCTGGTATATACTCTCGCTAGGCCTTGGTGATGACGATCCACATACAGCTCATTGGCACGGTGCTACACTACTCCAACATGGTCATAGAATGGACGTTGTCGATCTTATGCCCGTCAGCTTTGAATGGCTTGATATGATGCCAGATAATGAAGGCCAATGGCTCTTCCACTGCCACGTGACCCAACACTTTGATGCAGGAATGTCAGCCTTTTATCAAGTAGAGAAACTAGAATACAATGGTGCAGAAGGCTGGGATGAAGATGAAGGCTAAACTATACTATTAAATAAAAAAAGGGAGGGGAAAACCAAACTATTTTGTTTTTAACAATATCCAAGCTGAGGCGAGGAGAGGATATAGACCTGATCCGTGGCTTTAAGAATAAGCGATGGCACAGGGTTGGTATAAACAAATGGAAGCTCGTTGCCAAGAGAATCATCAGCAGCACGGAGCAAGCCGAGTGGCATGATCCCATAGCCCAATAATAACGTTTCAAACATGAACGCAAACGTCTGGTCGATAAATTCAGGAGGCATTGGTATGCTGGTGAGATGGGGTGCATGGATCATGGCTGAAGTCACCGTGCTGAAATCCTGAGACGATGACATTAAATGGGCGGCTGATCCATCAAGAAGGGGTCCTGGCATGCCACATAGTGTCTTGATGATGGATACAATATCGGGCTTGTAGTATGTTTGGCTGAGCAGCACATTGTTGATTAAGCTGTCTGCAATCACGTCGCCAGCAGCGTATGCAGGTGTGTAAAATACATCAATCTCCTCGGCAACATCTTTTTCTTGAAGCAAATGCATGAAGCGGATATTGGATTTCTCGACTATACAACGAATCCCCCGTTAATCATGCTGTGTCACACACCTTGTCCTATCACACTTACCTAGATTCACAATGGTATAAGCACCTTCCGCACGCTCTTGAACCAAAAGGTCAATGATATGACTCGTCATACTACACATTCCTCATGTCAATAACTCAACTGCATCATAATCAAGGTTACTTACATTGCAGGACTATCCGAATTATATTCGCACTCGTCAAGGCAATCCTTCTCGCTATATCACATTATCCAAATAAATGACTATGTTTCATCCACCATGATATCATGCATTTTACCTCATCACTACCACTTGTTTGGCTCGCTTTACACCTGCTTTGAGAAGATCATCCGGTTGCCTGCAATCGCCCTAATAGAGAGACATTTCAGTATCGGTCGCATCTTCTCCAAACAAATCACATTTACCACTATAAAGTACACCTTCGGGAACATGCTAATCAGCTCAAACGTTTTCGGTTTGGGTGGCGTGGCACAAAGAATGACAATGTCCTGCAATGCCTCAGGTCGCATGTGAGGTGATCTATGTATCGCTGTAGATGAGTCGAGAGATAAAGGTGATCCTGTTGCTGCTGTTGTTGTACCTGAGATTATAAATAAACTTGAAAATGTTGACGACTTCACGATGAACGCACACAAGAATATGGCCACGCATATTGGCTGCTGATGTGATGGTCACTTTTTTGACATCGTCGACACGCTCTTCCAAAACATAGGAGAGTGGCAATGAAACATCATCCATAAGCGATGATCCGCTGCTATCGTCGTCCAAGGTGTGATGATGAGGATGCGGCACAGGTGATTGACCAAGACGGCTGATAAGAGCACGACTTCCTGTTAGCAATGCATGACGTGGAGTCGGAAGTCGAGATAGTTTGTATCGCTCTGGAGGTGGTTTTGTGTGTGTCGAAGATGGAGGATGAGACGGAGTGGTAGTACTGTTGGGCATGGGTGGTTGTTGTTGCTGCAAATTTGATAGCCATTCCTGTTGCGGCACGGGCATACGTAGTGGCATCGTTCTCATCCGATGAATGGTCTGCGTTACATACGTTGGGTTCTTTGAAAGGAGAAAGCCGTCAATCACCAATCCTTCATTAAACGACCTTTTGGCTTTTTACATACCAGATATTCGATATCTCTGATCTCCTTAGGGCTCTCGGATATATAAACGCATAAATCTTTCTTCTTGATAATATAGTCGTTGCTGGGATTAAGCAGAATCTCGTATTCGTCTCTGTCAGCAGCATATGTCTTGATGGCAAATAAAATGACTTGACATTCTTTGAAAACGATCTACATATCCAAATAAGAGATGCTAATCATACGAATAGAAAAATGCACTTACCCATGCTATATGACCGAAATCCATATCAACCATATAAGGTGCAGGTTTTTGGGTATAGATCTCATTGCATGAACCATCATCTATAGCAAAGGAGTCAGTGTAAATTGAACATACACCCATCTACGTTTCCGATGTATTACCATATTGAGCTTGCCAAGGCTCGTCATAGCGATTGGTGGGTTGTCGTTGATGAAGCAAGTTGGTAATCAATGTTGAAACGCCACGACAGCGGCAATTCATGGCCAGCAGGTACTGCTTGAATTCACGAACACAAATGATTTCCTTTGCCACCTTTTGGTATATGGCCGTGCTTGGAGACAAGTTATAAGAGTAGATGGGCACGTTGTGACTGACTGTGTAGCAGTAGAGCGACCATAGACGCACCGTGTTACGCTCATCTTCCTCAGCAGCTACCTTTGCATTTTGGTCTACAATGCACACGATCAACAATAAGCCCCTTGGAGGTGTTGCTGTCAGTACAAACAGTTACCTGATATAGTAAAGATAGCCTTTGCATAGCGTGCACGCTGAATAAATAAACATCAATGAGTTGAGATCGCGAGGATGCGCCACCAACCGGCTCACATGGTCTATACTTACCACTCGTTGCAATGTCTTCTCATTCTACAATATCACATTATTAGTCAACAGCCAAAGTATGACTACGGGTCAACATTTTCTTACCAGCACTGAACCATGTAGGAATTGTATACGATGTCCCCACATGGAATTCCTTTCCAAGAGCTTGAGATCATCCGGAGGACGATTGATATCAAGAAAGACCACGTTTAAATGCCGTTCTGCATTTTCCTATTGTTCCACCAAAATCGTTAAATCCACTGAAGCGTGCCACATGCATACAATTTGCTTACCCGATTTAAAAACCCATCCAGTATTTCGTTCACTTGCTCTAAGCGAAAGGCACCCACAATCAAAATGAATGGCATCGATCCGCTGGATACATGTCCACCGCCCTCTGTGAATAGATAAGCTTAGCATATACACCACACGTCATCACAAATAAATGTACCCACCATTCCTTTTACGATTGGTCGCGAGAACATCTGTAACCAAGCTTGGCAGGACGGCCAATGACGTCAAAATAATCAACATCACCACCACACGACCCCCTTCGGTTTGCACAGTCATATCTATAGTGCAGTTGTTAGCTTGATATATAAGATGATAAAGCATATATCTCACCTCCATAGCCAACGGTTGACAGGGTAACCATCACAAAATAGCTATGGCATGTTCAAGTTAATAGACAATCTCACCATTTCCTCGTGTCAAACCACTTACAGAGAGTCAAGGATTGAATAATTGACGTTGGCAAAGGTGGCTTCACAAAACTGGAATGCAGCCATACCATTGTACAGTAATACCATCAGCGTGCAAATCAGGTGAATCAATTTACTTTTGAGTAAATCAACCGGCTTATCTATATAGGGTCAATAAGTACAAAATGGGCCGAATAGCAAAACAGCTTGGCGTCTCGCCACACACAAATACTAACCTGTCATTTGGAGATTGGTTTTGATCTTCATTGCACTTTTAATCCGTAGCAGCAGCACCCAGCTGCGTAAAAAGTAGGGCACTATACATGGACCTATTGTCAGGTACATGCACTCACTCCATGACATCTCATTGGATCTTACCATAAAGCAGCTGACCATGCTCCATAAAATTCGATGACAAGAAAGGTACGGTGGTCACCATTTCGATCAAAGAGCGGAAGCTGATAAGCACAGATATAGGGTGGCCCGTCATGAAAATGCCTAGAGAGATACATAAACATTCAATATGGGTTTCATTGTTCCCCTTTTCTTTGTCCAACTTACGTATCAGGAACGACCCCAGGTTCCAAAATGTGAGCACCTGACAAAAGAACCTGCATTGGTCAAGCTAAATTAGCGCGCGTTATTTTTCCAAGGAGCCTGACAAACCATACCATAAATCATAAGATCGCCACTTGTACATCCATGGGGGTGTGAGATTCACATCAAATTCTTCCTTCATTTCAACGGTGTAGGCAAGGCAAAATAACAAATCGACTAAAAGGTCAATGTACACCTGTAATCACAAAGGGGTGTGTGTGAGTGAATATAAGGGGAGGGTGATGAGATAAAGATAGCTTACAAAGAGGACAATGGTTTCGTTGGCAAGTAGAATTGTGCGTATCCTGGAGACGATTGGATGCCAATGAAAGTAATGCCGCACATTATTGAATATGCTGGACGCCTCTGCCTTTTCGTCACTATGATAGAATATTGCATAGGATGATGAGTCTCTCAAGTCTATACTCTGATGGCAATGATATTACCGTGCTGATTTGCGACTTTTTCGATATTTTGTGCGCACTGTACTGAAGTTTACATTGGAGCGTCGTTTGAACCACTGGTCAAGGGATCGTTGAGATGTAGCGGTAGCAATGACTTCGTCAGCTCTAAGTAACATGAATTAACATGATAATGAATAAGGAGATGATGTAATAGAGTCAATTTACTGTGGATCGAGAGCAGGTAATACAAGATCGGCTGTCGCAATACGAGAAAGGTCATCACCCTCCAAAAAGATCTCATCCGGATGGATTGGCTGATTCGTTTTTTCCGTTGTGCTGTTGCTGTCGCTATCGTAATTATCTTCTTGGTCGCTGCATGTTCTGCTACTGCTGTTGCTGCTATTGTTGTTGTTGTTGGATGAAGATGTTCCTTTTTCCTTCTTTTTACCCCGCATGATATTAGGTAAAAGCATCTGTGCCGAGGAGCCTGCATGATGGTGTCGATGCATACGTCGTCGTTTTCTTTCTGCAAGAGCTGCTTTTCTTCGACATGCTGCTGCTGCTGCCTCTTCACCATGGGTGCGCATGCCTGATTTCTCCACTTCACTACTATCGCGTGACGATGCCTCGTCCTCTTGCAAATGAGAGAATACATGGCGACGATGGTGCAAATGAGAAGGAGGGGCTGATGCTGGCGTTGAGTCGAGGACAGCTCCATATTGTTGGTTCACAAACTGATCGTTTCCGGGCAATAAGCTTTCTTCGTCGCCCTTTTGTTTCCTGTTGCGACTGATATGCATTTCATATGGATTGAAGACAAAGGATGGTGGAGGAAGACGGGAGTGAAAGGGGAATAAAGAAGCTTGCACTACAAAGTTGCCAGCTGGATGTTGTTACTTATCGTCGTGGAGGAGAAGCAAATGAAAAAGAAAAAAAGAAAAAGAGAGAGAGAGAATGGCAATGAAAAATTGGCAGCATGTGGTACAAAGGATGAATGCCTCTCAAAAACCACATGCACGGAGCGCACTGCTGACGTTGAATCCAGACCTTTACGCAGATTTGCTAATTCCGAGCCGGGTTCCCTTTTCTTTCTCACACTGAGCATTTTTCCTACGCTTCCCTTTGTACTTGTACAATCATGTTTGCTCCTCTATTACGGAGAACACGTTGCTTCTCGACACTCCAGGTATATTAAATTCTACCCATCCAGTTACTGGAACCCCCATGTGGACACAAACAACAACAACAACAGTTATCTCCAATTCAGCTGGCTGATCAACGTATCTATGCATAACCCTTACTACACACACACACAGCTACCAAAGACCAACCCTATACAACAACAACAACCCCCTCCTCCTGCTGCTGCTGCTATCAAATCACCCCATTTGACAGATACTTTTGGGCGTACGCATAATTACTTGCGCATTTCACTCACAGAACGGTGTAACTTGCGATGTAAGAGCTTGTTTTGAGGTTGTTTATCATTAGTACTAAAACTTTCATAGGTACCTATTGTATGCCAGAGGAAGGAGTACCATTGACACCGCATGATCAATTATTGTCCACGGATGAAATCTTGCATTTGGCGCGTTTGTTTGTGCAGCAAGGGGTGAACAAGATTCGATTGACGGGAGGTGAACCTACCGTACGCCCTGATCTCATTGATATTGTACGTGGGATCAGCGATCTAAGACCACAAGGACTCCAAAGCATCGGGATTACAACCAATGGTATCGCCCTTAAACGTAAACTTCCCTTGCTACGTGATGCAGGTCTTGATTCGCTTAATATCAGCTTGGATACCCTGGATCGCCACATGTTTGAAATCATGACACGGCGACGAGGTGAGTCACACACACACACACAGCTTTATCTTGATTCTTATCTTTTTTGTGCATCCGACCTTGTCTCATCAGGCTTTGATAACGTGGTGGCTTCTATTGAACAAGCGGTTGATCTCGGATTCAAATCAGTCAAAATCAATTGCGTGGTGATGCGAGGGACCAATGATGATCAAGTCATGAATTTTGTGGCATTTACCAAAGACATGCCTGTCAGCGTCCGATTTATTGAATACATGCCATTTGATGGTATGCTATAGAGGGAGAAATGTTCCGTTGAATGGATGTGCTCACGTAATGATGATGATAGGTAATCGGTGGAACAAGGAAAAACTGGTGCCTTATCGTGAATTGATTGAACGCATCGAGAAACGCTTTGGAGGCTTACATAAACTATCGGATGATCCAAATGATACTACCAAGGTAAAGAACAAAAAAAATGCTACCATGACAACAAGCTTACACTATAACTAGTCATACCAAGTGCCAGGTTATCAAGGCAAAGTTGGATTCATTACATCGATGACAGAACACTTTTGTGGCACGTGTAATCGATTACGGATCACAGCGGATGGAAGCATCAAAGCATGTTTATTTGGAGCCACTGAAGTATCATTACGTGACATGCTACGACAACAAAATCAAAATGACGACCACCTTCTCCAAGCGATAGGCGCTGCTGTTCGTAAAAAGAAACGACAACACGCAGGTATGTTTGAGCTCGCCTCTCGAAAAAACCGGCCAATGATCCTTATTGGTGGATGAATGTGTGTGTGCCTTGTATATATGATATACCATTTTCCTCTCTATCCATCCATCCATACACGCATCTCCTCCCTTGAATCCTCCTTTGTGTATTCCCAAATCCAACCATTGTATATAGTTGTAGCGGCCAACATCCCTGTGTTCAATAAACGATGGTATTCTACATCCTCGCGTGATAAAGGTGACGAAGCAAGATTGACCCACACGGACCCAGAAACCGGTGAAGCAAGAATGGTGTCAGTGACTGATAAGAAGGATACTCAACGTGAAGCACGTGCTATTGGCCATATATTACTCCCTCCTCAAACATTCCAATTACTGCAAGAGAATGCGTGTGAGACATCCAAAGGCAATGTATTGACAGTGGCTCAAATTGCTGGTATTCAAGCTGCCAAATCCACGAGTCAGCTGATCCCCTTATGCCATCCACTCATGTTGGGATACATTGATGTCCGGTTAAGGCTGGCCAAAGGAGATCGCGTTGAATGTGAATCGGTTGTACGATGCAATGGCAAGACCGGGGTCGAAATGGAAGCATTAACGGCAACAAGCGTAGCATTGCTGACAGTCTATGATATGTGCAAGGCATCGTCCAAAAAGATGATTATTGATGGTATTCGTGTTGTCGCCAAATCAGGTGGTAAAAGTGGATCGTGGCAATGGTATCATGATGATATTGAACAATGAAAACACTCTTTATTTGCAAGTATTGGCAGTGTGTGTGTGTGTGTGTTGTATATGTGTGTGTTGTGTACATTTACTCGTCGTCCATTTACTTCTTCTCGTCACCAGTAGCACGGGCTATTATCAACCAATGTAAGCATTCATATATATACATGGATCCATCATACTACTTGATACGTACTGTAGATGACCTGACGGTGGTGCTGAACGAGAGGCTTGATAAGACCTTGGGACTCGAGCTCACGAATAGCAATGCGGGCAAGAGAGCCGTTCAAGCGAAGACGATCGACCAACACGGATTGAGTGATGAGCTTGTAGGTGGGAACTTCCTTGAAGAGACGTTCGTAGGTAGGCTTATCCAGGACAACCATGTTGTTGGCCTTGTCCTTGACCTTCTTGGCGGACCATTTCTATAATGCAGAGTATCCAATGAGTAAAATGTTGGCGTTACAAGATGTGTAGCAACCTACCTTCTTAGCCTTCTTGCCTCCGGAAGAGGAGGATGGAACAGCCTGTTTACCCTAAATATAGCAAATATGCATCAGATCACACGTTATCCAATCCATCCATCATAGATAGCCATCCATCCATCCATCAGTGTATTGAATAAACACTATAATAGACTCTATGGCGTGTGTGGTATGGTGAACTTACCATGATGAGTTTAGAAAGAGGGAATCAATTCTTTGGGCTCACTCAAACTACTTGGCACACACCCTCCCTCCTACGTCACATCGGACTTGACAACCCGTATTCATTGGGTGAATAATCCCTATGCAACCAGCCATAGCAACCAGTCGCCCTTATAGTTTCGAGCTAAATAACAATAGCGCGTGCGGAAGCTACGATAAACTTATACCATTATCCTTGGCATTTGAGTAGTATGGCGTGTTGTGTGCTATGCTATTACGTCGCCATCATTTTAAAGTGTCAAGTAGACTGATCTGTGCACCCTTTTCTTTCTTTACTCTGTGTGCTGGACTACTAATATGGCTAGAACTTCCATCGACATCTAGAAAAGAAAAGTCTAAAATCGAATCGCTTCTCGATCGATCCACGAAGGTGATCGATCGATTCTGGCACAACTGTATCTGAAACCTTTGTGGAGTTATTGGGTGAGAAGCATTTGGCAGGGGATTATGTCCCACAGAATAGACGAACCAAAGGATTGGTGTCGATTAACAAAAATGGTTTTCGGCTGAAACCAACGAAGAATATAGAACCTTTGATGTGAAGGGGTAAACAATGCATGAATAATCGAGGCCTTGATTTAGAAACGTCATCCTTTACAGTGCCGACCAAGAAAATGCATCAAGGAAAAAAGGAGAATCAATCATGCTCCATCATAACGGCACGCACACACAACCCTCCCCCCAAATCGATGACGCATTTGCTAATGACAAAGCAGCATCATCCCGATTCCTGGGCACATCCACATGTAGCACATTGCTGGTTGGTGGTTGATGATGATGCTTTGAAAGATCGACATTAAACAAGTTGCTTTGCATGGTATGTCATATACGTCATTAGGTGGTATCTCTCACCCTTCCCTTTTCTCTTTCTACAACAGGCCCCCAACTACGCACATACCACGTAGTCAATGACATCGCATGTCGTCAATATCATCTGCACAAAACCTGTCAAAGAGAGAGCTGTACATGTCTGATGATCCAAACATCATTTCGGTTGTTTGACACATGCGCGTTGTATCGGCAAGATACACCGAGCGCATGCAAGGGTGGCACAAATATTGCTATCGGTTGCATGCCTCGATTTGGATAATGTTGTTTCCTTTTATAATTGGATGATGAACAACAACAAAGACGATGTACTGTATGTGTAAAGGTATATGTGATGAATGTTTGTCTATCATGCGGACACGTGTTACACGAAATGTCATTCCCCCCATCTCACAGACGCCCTCGTGTACCATACAACGTGAACAACATGCGTGTGAATGTAGTAGAAATCGTTGGCGGTGATCCATACACATAGATATGCAATAATATAAACACACTTCAAATGTAAACATCAATAGCAGCATTGTTGTTGGTATATTTGTTGTGGATGTTGTGAGTGTGGAAATGGAGGATGTTGGTATTTGCGGCTGGGGTAGTGATGGTGGTGGTGGAAGTAAGGGACTCTTTACCTAAACTATATGAGATTAAATCGATTGTGTAATACATGGTTGTAGATATCAGAAAGAGGGGAAGGGGGAGAAAGCATTCTAATTAATTATATTATTAACGCGCATTAAGGATGGATTCATGTTGAGTGGGCTATCATTGAGATCAAACTTGAGATGAGGATGTTGATGGTGGGATGAAGGGTTCGTGGAAAGCATGGGTGTACTCATGCTGCTTGTGGTTGATGATTCAGGTGACATGGATACATCGCGTCGATTATCATTATGATGTTGTGGTTGGCCTACGACTCCTCCGTTTGGAATGGCACTAGTAGTAGTAGTAGCAGCCCTATTAGCGGTCGTATTGTTGGCGGTGTTGGTGGAAGCAGCATTACTCGTCGTATCAGCAGGAGGTGGAGCAACTTGCTGCTCCACAAGATTATCAAGATCAAAATCCAAATACTTTTGCTGTTGACGTCGCTCCTCCATCCATTGTTGCTGTTGCCAGTATTCAAGATTACCAAGAAATCCAGAGTCAATGATCTGACGACCAAAGTTGGTATGGCTCAGCTTGTCAATATCAACAGCCCAATAGCCACCTTTGCTTCCTTTACTACGTGTTCCATCTTGTTGTACTCGAGGCAGCTTCATAAAGCAACGATTCAATGACAAATTATGCCGAATGGTGTTCTATAGTTGGCGTTTAGCACATGAGAATAACATGTAGTGCACACAGAACACTTGATCCTTCTAACCTACCTGCCATCCCGTTTCATTAGCTTCATACAGGTTTGGGTACCTTGTTTGAATCCACTCATATATCTCCCTGAGTGTGAGTCTTTGTTCGGGTGAAGTTAGGATAGCTTGTGCAATCAATGAAGCATATGAATGTGGTGGACGTCTTCTTTTTCGCACAGGTCTACTGGAAGCTGCAGCAAGACCTGCCATAGATGTTGGTGGCGGAGGTGCTTGCTGCTGCTGCGTTGTATCCAACATGGAGGGTTGTTGTTGCTGTTGCTGTTGTTGCGGCAAGTAGGCGTGAGAATAAGCAGCTGCAGCTTGTGGGTAGTAATATTGTGCTGCAACAGCTGCTGCTGCTGCCGTAGTGGTTGAATTAGCTTGTGGCATTGGTGCCGGTGCTTGTGTAGGCATTTGCTGATAATGTGGGTGATGCTGGTGTTGCTGGATATAGGATGGTGGTCCATGCTGTCTCACACGAAAGCCTCCGGTATCATAATAGTCTTGAAAATCGGCGTGTTGTTGATGTTGTTGAGGGGCATTGGCGTAAGTCTGTGGATAATCCAGCTTCCATGCAGGTGGAAACACCTTGTCGTCTTTGGGAATACCAGCATGATGCGATTGCGGTTGTTGCGCCATTTTCCACCCTGACAAATGGAACACGGCACCAAATTTAGTAAAGTCTGTTTCTTGTAAAGCACCCCCCATACATCATCTATCGCCGACAACTTACACAGAAAAAAGAACAACAACGAAAAAATCGAAAAGAGAAGTGATGTGCTCCAAGGCTTTGTAAGATGAAAATCTGCTTTTATACAGTGGGCAGTGGCATCGTTGATATCGAAACGGAAAATAAAGCGCTCAAGATGACCACGGTTACGGCAGGGTTGACAGGCTCGACGATGAGATGACCAAAGTGTGTATGTGCGTAGTGATATCATCTGCCAAAGGCGCGGGGTGTGTGGTGGTTGTGCGTATGGTGTGAGCTACGAGGTTCTCCGATCAGACAACACGCTTCCAATTGTATTACATCATGAGATCGCCCGTGGCACTTTGGAGCTGAAACGAGCCATGTGAGTATATATATCTGCCCTTGTTCTGACACATTCTTGGTTGTTATCTACTCTTTCTCTTTACCATTGCCACATTTACTCACCCACACTTGTCCACGCTCATCCATACACGTACTATGAATACAGGTAAGGAGCTCAAGCAAAAACTTCCGGTACCGAGAGCACTCGGGAATAACTCTCCGTGTCTTTTGCGATTCACAGAACAACCACCATCGACTATGGCTACCAACTTTGACTGGGAATGTGGTGGATGGCTTTCGGGAGCATCGTTGCTATACCCACCTCCTCTTACGCCACCATCCCAGCACCATACATCCTATCCAACATCATGCTTCCTTTCACCAGACACTACGACTGCTGGTGTTGTAGCTGAGAATTGCCCACCAACACCACCACAGCAGCCAACAACATTGTTTCAAGGATTATGCCCCCCTGTTGCTATGAACAATAATACCACAGCTGCGAATGTTGCAGTAACATCACCCATGTCCGTACACCCTACAATGGCGGCTCCTTCACCACAATCCAGAGAAGCCTCTCCCAAAAGCAGCTCAACCACATCATCGATCACTGGATCCAACCCTACTTCCACCGCAGGCCGAAAGCGTCGTTCATTGCATGAAGATGATGATCAAGATGATGACGAACAGCGTAAAAAGTTGCTTGAACGCAACAGATTGGCAGGTAAAGACCGCTCAACGCTTTTTGTAAATGCCGAAAATACTCACATGGGGGTTAACATTAGCATCCAAGTGCCGGCAAAAGAAAAAGCAATGGGTTCAAGATCTCGAGAACAAGTCTGAGCAAGTGACCAAAAAAAACCAAGAACTGCATAGCATGTTGGCTACTTTACGTGAAGAATGTTTGCAACTGCGCAACGAGCTTTTGGCACACGGCAATTGTGGTTGCTCCCTGGTCCAAACATATTTACGTCGATCATCAGCCGAGTTGACGTGCATGAATAACAGCAACAACAACAACAGCCGACACGAGCCCGCTACTGCTGCTGCAACTACAGTCGCCGACATGGTTCGGCAGCAACATCCAGTGCCATCCACAACCACAGCGTAAAAAAAAAAAAGTATTCCCACATGCTTGTTGTAGGCATATAGCATAGCCAATCACCCCATTTTCCTTTGCTCATACACTCTATCCATCCTTGTCATTTTCCATTTTTGTGATTCTTTTTTGCAAGGCTTCATTGCACATAGTTTTAGTCTCTTTCTTTTATCATCCCCCCTTTTTGCTCTTTAGCGTTTAGTATATAGCTGTCATATACATTTCATGGTTTCATTGTATAAAAAATGCGTCACACTTTATTGCTCACATCATTAATGATGGTTACACGGCGCACAGATAGATTAAAATGTGTGAGAAGCTACGTAGCTGTGAGTCATCATGTGGGTTGCCAAAATCAACAACGCCCATTTTTGTTAGCTGAAACGCCCTTTTCCTCTCTTTCTCTCTCGTTCTCGTTTTCCCCTTTTTCTCTTTTCCGCCTTCAATGGATGTCATTTACAGTGATGAATGCGCATTGCATTACCCGCCTTATGAGATAACACGTGGTCAAATCAAAAAGTATGCAGGTAAGATAAAAATAAACCCCTTCACTTTCTTCTTGATGACCATGGTGTGCTAAGGATAAGAAATCGTCATTATGCAACAACACCGAACGTCATAGAATCCCCTGCTCGGTTCCTGTCGATCAAGACTAGCCTTCAAAGTCAACCAAACACATTCCATATGATTCCTCTCAAACAGATGGATGATTATACAATACAACAATCCTTGCATGAAGCGCATGAGTCCGATTATATCGAATTTTTAAAGACCATCTACCAAGATTGGGTGGCAGCTGGTGGTCCATCCGATGCAGCTATTGCCGAGACGTTTGCTCATCCAAATCTAGTTGGACCCTTGGACCCTGCTCATTATAAGCAAATAGCATCAAACAATGTGCGTGGTAGACTTGGACTTTATAACTTTGATCTGTCGGTTGCATATACACAAGGTAGCATGATATGACCAAGGCGGGTCTCTTTTCTTACTTACATTGGACGTTGATTGATGATGGTGATGCTTAGATACATGGACATCGGTGTATGCAGCCGCCCAAGTTGCAGTTGCAGCTGCCGATCGGCTAAAGTCTAAACAATCACACGCCGTCTATGCACTGTGCCGCCCACCTGGTCATCATGCCACCTGCAATGCTGCTGGAGGTAATGGTAACATGAAAAAAAAGGAAAGTCATCCATTGACACATGCATTGGGGATGGGGGTTGGATAGGATACTGCTTTATTAATAATACAGCTGTGGCAACGCGATATCTGCAACAACGGGGTGACAACAATAATAATACCAAAGTGCTCATCGTTGATGTGGATTACCACCAGTGAGTCATTTTCTTAGTGTTCATTTATTACATATGAGTCATATTCGCTAATAGGCTTATGTAGTGGCAATGGCACTCAAGATATATTTTATGATGATCCATCCGTGATGTATATATCATTGCATGGGTATCCTGGATATCCCTATTTCACTGGTTCATCAGAAGAACAAGGGCGCGGTGCTGGTCATGGCTATAACATCAATATTCCTTTGGACCCAGCCATTACCACGGATCAGAGCTACCTTGCTCAATTGCATAAGGTGTTGGAGGACCCCAAAGTCATTGAATTTGACCCTGATTATGTTGTGTGCTCACTTGGATTGGATACTTGGCATGAAGATCCCGTTGCTGGTATGCAAGGCATCCAGGATAAGAATACATATGATAAGATCGGATATGCTATTAAGCAATATGCAGGATCACGACCTGTTTTATTTGTACAAGAAGGTGGATGTCATATTGGATCACTAGGCGACCTTGTTTCGCGTGTACTGAAAGGATTCCTCCAAGAATAATAAACGGGGATTTGAGCTTCCGAATGGTGATAGATGTGATACGTCCTTTGTACGGTATCTGTGTTTTCTTTTGGTTTCTTTCTTTCTCTCCTTCTCTCTCTCTCTCTTTCTCTCTTTGTCCAAAGCCATGAAGCTCACCACCGATCTAATCAACGAGTCGCCTTCCCATATTAACCCTCTCAAGGATCGTGAGCTTGTACTCCGAGGTGGGTGGAAGAACAGCAGCAATGCGAGCGTAACAGTCCCCAATCTCATATGATGGTCTTGCAGATTTGAAGATTCCTGTGATTGAGAACCTCGGTGCGACCAAGGTATGTGTTTCAGCATTGGGCATCTACACGAGACGAGACTCATGGGGCTTTGTAGGATCTAAACGACGCGATCGACTTTACCAACAATGACTTGCGCGTCTTGGGCAACTTTCCTCGACTCATTCGTTTGCAGCACTTGTACTTGAGCAACAACCGTATCCATCATATCGACTCCCATATGCACGAGTTTGTGCCCAACCTTACGACTCTCATCCTCAATAATAATGCTATCGGCGAGCTTGGTGATCTGGAAGCATTGGCCAACTTTAAGCGTTTGACGTACTTGAGCTTGTTGGATAACCCCGTGACCAAGAAGCAGTATTATCGCCTTTATTTGATCCACAAGTTGCCCAAGCTTCGCGTTATTGATTTTGTCAAGATCAAGCAGGCTGTAAGTAGGATGAATGGGATGGGAGGGCCTCATGGTTGGCATGGGGATTGACTTTTTTTTTGTGGTATAGGAACGAGAGGAAGCTGCTCAGCTTTTCCAAACAGAAGATGGCAAGGACAATACATTGGCTCAATCCATCGCAGATACGAAGACAAAGACTTTTGAAGTTGGTAGTGCCCTGAACCAAAATGGACAAGGAGCAGGTGGTACCCGTCTTACCCAAGAAGAGCAATTAAAGATCAAGGAAGCTTTGAAGCAAGCTACGTCGTTGGATGAGATTTCACGGTTAGAACGGCTTCTCAAGTCTGGTCAGATACCAAAGTAGTTTTTCTTTTTGTCTCTCTCTTTCTTTTTCTTTCGCGTTCATCCACACTACCTCGCATGTATATATCATTATATTCGTTCGCTCGCTCTCTCTCTCTTTTTCCGCTTTTGACGTCGACCTTTTATATTATGCTCAATGCTATGTTTCTACATTTTATTGTGCAAGATACATTGACACACACACACAAAAGACAATAAATAACATCATGCTACTTTCAATCGCCTTCTTCTGGTAGTGATTCATATTCCATCTTGAGTTCTCTAAGTTTCATGCCAATCTTGCCACGCACTTGGTCGCGAGCTGTATCATCAGGAAGTTCCTCAAGTAACTTGTCAAATGCTTTAAGACACTCTTCTACGGCCTTTTGTGCTGTTGCCCGGTCTTCATGATAATAAACAGATCCTTGTGATTCTACAGCAAACTCCATCTAATACCATATCCACACATTAACATTCATCTCTTACTTCTGCCGTTCGTACTATGATTGTGGTTACCTCATCCTTGGCAGCACCAAAAAGCTCCTCGATATTGCTGATAGCTTCCTCAACGTTGGGTCCCGATCCTGCAGTAGCCGACATGGGTCGCATCGCACCGTACATGAAAGTGCTAGTAGATTTCACAAACGGCTGTGGACGCAATGCAAGTCTAGGAGAGCGATACGCAATCACTGGACGAAATGCTTGTAGACGCGATCGGAACATGGTTGAAAAAAAAAGAGTGACAACGGAAGAAAGAGGATGCATAAGCAAGCATGAACTAATGGTATTTTAGTGTGTAATACTGGATTATCATTTGTCCGCGATGCCGCGCTTCCTTATCAGATGAGACGCATTACCTGACCTTGACCAATACCTCCTCATTACTGCTGAATAGCCCTTATTGTAATATCATAGTTTCCATTATGCAATAAAGATAATCAATTGTCGCCTTCGACCACATAAAGAACGCCGTCGTTGTCAAACAATCCCGGTATCAATTGAGAGTTGAGCGTGTAGCCAGATCACCATAGATTTGACGCTTCCAAACGATTGAGTACACTTTTAAAAGAACAATGTGGTGGATGATCTACATCAAGGATGTCATGCAGCTATCAATGGCGGCATATAGATGGTGAAAATGATATATCACGTGTCAATCAATGTATATGAGGATGAATGAATACGCATTTGCTGCATGTAATAATCAGTGCATAGCATTGAATCAGGTCACCGACACGATCGAGAGTGAAGGATTACTGTTGCACCAAATCCAATTTTCATTTCCTTTGCTGAACCATTGCCAGGCAACCATCTCCGCATCCCTCTTTCTCTCTTTCCCTTATTACTCTCTTTACACGCTGTGTGTGTGTGTGCGTTCCCGACATACAACGATCCCCTCCTTGTGCGTTTCAGTATACAAGAGAGTAAAGAGAGAATAACACCTTTCTCTGTTTCATTCAGCCCATTCCCTTCATTTACTTGCATCCCATCGGCGGTGGCAACAACGCACCATCATCATGTCGCTGTTTTCGAAATTCACAAAGAACGCACCAGCCGAGCGATCAGCAGCTTATCCTTGGACACAACGCAAGCTTGGAGGTAGTCAATCAAGCGTACTGCCACGATATGGTCATGCTGCAACAGCGGCAGGGTCAGCAGATGCTATGGTACTTTTTGGCGGCACCCACATGAAATCTAAAAAGGATCTGTTCCTGATCGACACCAGTATGTGTGTAACATGTAATTACCCCCCGCCAATATCAAGACTAATAGATTGCTCTCTGTCTATAGACAATATGACTGCAACAGCTATCAACGCAACAGGTGATATACCAAGTCCCAGGATGAACCCTGTACTCGCTCCTCTTGGAAATGCTTGCGTTTTGCTCTATGGTGGTGAACCAGCTTCTCCTGATGAAAAGTGGGATCCAAACTTTTATACCCTAAACTTAGGTAAGTGCAGGACGAGGACTATCTGGGGATCCGTTCTTTACTCATCAAAAGTGATATTTAGTAACACGAATGTGGGGTCGTGTCCAAACTAAGGATGGTCGTCTTCCAGTGGAGCGATCTGGTCATTCAGTGGCTATCGATGGTAATAGCGATATCGTGTATTTCTGGGGTGGACAACGCGCAGGCCGTTATCTTAATGATCTTTTTGCATTTAACGCAAGCACATGTATGTATATATACCCTACCATGGTTTCATCATTTTACACTATGCTCACTCAGGCTATATATAGACCAATGGGATTACATCCCTTCAAACAATGATGGACCTGCTGGTAGATCAGGTCATGTTTCCTGTGTCTTTGAAAACACCTTGTACATGTACGTCCACATCTATGATAAAGCTATGCTAGGTTACTCATGTGTATTCGTAATAGTTTCGGTGGCACTGATGGCGATCATTTATACAACGATGTATGGGCTTTTGACCTTCAACAACGATTCTGGAGACAAGTTGCTGCTGTTGGATATATCCCCGTTCCTCGTGAAGGCTGTGCCTCTTCCATGGTAGGCGACGTCATGTACGTGTTTGGTGGTCGTGGACCCGATGGTCAAGAATTAGGTGATCTCTGTGCATTCAAAGTGAGAGGTAAATGAGAATATATCAATCATAATAAGAATACCATAACTTACGTCGCTTAAAAAGGTCAACGATGGTTTATGTTTCAAAACATGGGGCCTGCACCTTCACCGCGGTTTGGATCAACGTTTGCAGCTGTTGGAGACAAAATTATTGCGATGGGTGGTGAAAGCACCAGTGGCAAGATGGATGAAAACCCCTATACGGTTCATGTGTTGGATTGCAGTAAGTGTATGCTTTTTGCAATGATTTGCTGTTACAAGTACTTAGTCAACCATGCCATTTCAATAGCGAAAATACGGTATCCACCCGAACCCCAGCAACAGCAACAACACCAAGAACCATCGTTACCATCCCCAGCACCATCCACTGAGTCTGATATGGCAAGATCTTTACCATCATCACGTGGAGAACACTCAGCAATGGATCCAATAATGACACCTCGCTCAAACAATGCATCACCAGCCAACAATCGCCCACGATCTCATTATCCAGATGTTCAAGCGTCTCCACAAGTAAGTGTTTAAGTATATTTCGTTACTCGTATGTATACGTTAATGCTAATACTATTTCTAGGCTCCTCCTCCACAAAGACCTCCTCGACATACGTCTATGATGCCTTCAGCAGCTATGCAGCGAGCACAACACACAGCATCGCCTTTACAGAATATGGAAACGAATACCAATAATACAGACCCCATACCACGTCAAGCAACCATGTCACCGACTAATGGTCATACCAATCAAGCAAGGTCTACAAGTCCAGCAACACATCAACAGCATGTATCACCACCGCCACAGCGTCCTCCACGACCATCACGTGAAGGTGTATCACTTACCAAGACATTACGCAAAGACACGGTATCCATGTATCCGGATGCTTCGACAGGTGTGATGGATATGGCAGTACCTACCACTACCGATCAAGATGAAATGGATGTGTTGATGCGTGATATACGTGCACAAGATGCTGTGATCAGTGCTATGAAAAAGAAAGAATCATGGTGGCGTACAGAAGTATCTATTGCTCGAAGGATGCGACTTGCTGAAGCTGAACCTAACGACGCCGAAGCTGATGAGCAAATGCTGATGGATATGAATGATCAGTTAACGGATGCTACAAAGCTGCAGTTATATGAGCAACTCGTATCATTGAAAGCTGAGCTTCGAAGAGTGCAATCTAATATTGGTGGTCCATCATCTCATCAAGCCATGTCGGAGCGTATTCATCAGGTGGATCGTATTCGCACAGCAGCATTGCAGGAAGCTGCCTATTGGAAATCCAAATATATGGCCCGTGCCAAGTATATGAAAGAAGAACAGCAACAAGAAGATGAAGATGATGTGCTCAAGGTGCTTGAACATAAACTAGCTTCGACGCTGATGGAAAATGAGCAGCAGCAACGCTTACTACAACACCTTAACAAGCAAGCCCAACATGATCACGAGGCATCAGTATCTGCGCAAGAGCGTGCCAAGGAAGCACATGAGCGTGCTGAAGAAGCACGTCATGCACATGAACGTGCGATACGTGAACGTGAAGTCTTACAACGACGTGCAGAGCAGGCTGAATTACGTGTGGAGGAAAACAATATCAAGTTGAATGATCTTTCACGGCAACTTGAAGAATCAAAGACGGCTGCCAACAAGAATCAACATTTGACGCAGGCCCAGGAAAAGATTATGCATCTTACTGAAGCCAATGCCAAGGTCCAAAATGAAGCATGCACCCTTACACAAGAACTCGATGCTTATACTGAGGATATTGAGCATTTGCGAACAGCCCTCCAAGAACGAGAAGAAGCTTTAACGGCTGCCACTCGCGAAGTTGCTGCCACCAATGATAAGCTCGCTCGCATGAAAGAAGCCGTTGCTGCTGAACGCACTACACCCACACCCACATCATCATCAGCTACTACTACCCGAGCATTCTAGAAGAGTTTATTTTAAACTCGTGCATATTATCTTATATTTGTATTTCTACCTCTTCCCTTTTGTATTCCAATAAAGTGCTGGTCATTCGATCTCATGCTCATTGTGGGGGTGTGTATCCTGCAACACATATTCTCATGCTTCCCAGGTACAATAAAAGTGTATTAAAAACAAATTGGGAACGAGATGATGTAAATACAAGTGACGATGGGAATGGGAAAGAACAATCATGTGTTCGATGGATAATGATGTAGATAATAACGAGTGTGTGTGTGTGTGTGGTGATAAAAACTAATAAGCGTTGGGTGTTTGGTGTGTATGAACCGTGCTGCTACCTGGTGTAGATACGGGTTGGCTGGTAACAACATTGGCGTTATTCAAATGGGGTGAATAATATTGAGGATGTTGCTGTTCCATTGCGTTCTCGGATAACATGTGCGCGGTGTCATTGTATGCGTATGCACCACCACCAGTGTAGCCACCAGCAGTAGTAGCAGCTGGCTGATTATATCCACCGTAAGGCGATTGTGGTGGATAGTCATAATAGCTGTCGTATTCTCGATAGCCTTGACCATAATAACCAGCATTGTAATCGGCTCCAGCTGCAGCTGGTTTGGGCGAGGATCCATGAGTAGGCGATGATGCATGATAATCATGTTGAGCTGTAGGTGAAGTCACTGCCATTGGAACATCTTCCTTGAAATCATACACGTCGTAATCATCATCGTAGATATCCGAACTCTTTTGTGCATAGACGTAGATTGCAAGCAGTAACCAGAAAGCCGCAATCAACAAGGATCCCAACCACATACCATCCGTGAGCCCTATATGTTACTCGTTGTAAGGATCCATGCAATCGATAGCTATCATCCTCTTTCTCATGCTACTTACAGCAACGGTTGGCATCAGTGCTGTCATGATAATTGCTGCAATAGGTGGCGAAACCTGGCGTGGCTGAAGAAGGTGCGTCGTCGCTTGGGTTGGGCGTCCAAGGTACTACACCGGATTTAAGCGTGTTGTAAACGATAACAGCAATCATCAACGCCAGGTTGAGTATCGATAAGGTACGGTCACCACGCGTAGATTTGACACTTGAAATGCTGACAATGTTGAGTGCCAAGGAACAAATGATTGATACGCCAGGTCCAACGATATACAGAATGTACTAAAAAAGATGATAAGGATCCATTTATATCACATGGCTATCTGGTTTCTGCTTACAGGGACATATCCAGGAAACCAGTCTGTGGTCTTGACAAACACGAGGTTTACTGCAATGGAACATGGGATAGTAGTCATAATTGTGAGCACGCGAGATGAGGACGTTGCTGTTCATTTGCCCCATTACCAATGTTACAAGCCAAAGTGGCGAGACTGAACAATAAAACCAAGAACCGAAAGAATCCCAACCAAAATACTCGGGCACGCATTTTTATCTAATAATGAAACGAGAGGAAGGGCCACTCTTCACAAGTGAGAGGATATAATTCACAAGAGAGGAAAAGAGGAAAAAAGGCACTAGCACTTGATTGTTCTGTGCCCTGTACCACGAACAAATTAATTATAACGTTGCCAAGTTCCAGACACACACAAATGTCCTTGTTGCACAGGCACAAGGCATATTCTTCACCCATTTGCCTATATCATTCCGCCGCTTTCTTTGTCCGGGGAGGGGGGGATCGACAATGAAATGATGATCATGTATGTCTTTGTCCTTTTACAAAGATGCATTACATTATAGAGGTTGCTTTGTGGATAAAGCGCGTGATGCTTGATGCTTTGGGTGTGGTGCCATTTTTCCGCTGCTTGCTCGTTCCCATTGAATAGACACAGAGAGAGAGAGAGATCACAGAAAGAGTCCCCTTTCCACACTTGAACAGGTTAGCGTTTGTATTACCCACGCACAAGCTCCGAAGACAGATACTGACCCAATCAGCAGGCTGTTGCCTCCTATGTAGATATTATAAAAGGGAGTCGAGTTTGTTCACCAGCCGATTCATGCATACGTTGCTGAAGTAATGGCAAATGTGGAAGAGTTGTGATCATCACAATGCTCGAAATAAAGTATTTTGAAGAACGTTAATGTTGTCAAACGAGCCGTGAAACCATACATGTGCACAGATTCCGAGGATATGGCTAGTCTAATGTCTAATGTGGCTCATTGATCCGCCACCTATGGTTATCAACATCACCCTACTGCCTGTACATGTGAGAATTGTCGTTGTTATCATTCTTTGATGGACATGAAGTTGATGATACCTCGTATTGTATGTATCTCAGCTATGAGGAGGTATCCTCATCAACTCATTGCAGCACCATGTTCTCATCATCATAATAGAGCACCGTCCACAATGATCCGTGTGATGACGATGCAAGAAAATAAATACATCGAGATAACAAGAGTAATTCATCTTTGGTGATTACCTATTATGCACAGCCACGTCTGTAATAAGCCTTCTTGCATGCTAATCCGAAAGTGTGGTAGGGATGATAGCGATAGTGTGAGTTAATTACTGGCATTATCAATTAAAGCATGATGCAAAATCATCACGGCTGCTGTCATAAATATTTGCTGGCGACTTTTTTTGGGGATTGAATGATAGTTCATGAATAATTACTGCAATTGAGAATCGATATTATAGCATTCATAATGACAAGATCCTATACTGCTGCCCTTGACAACAAGCAACAGGTATATCCTTTGCATCCATCCAAGTATCCAAAACAAGCATGCATTTGCGTTGTGTGGATAACATATAAATGGAATGACTTATTAGGAATACCAATTTAGCATTTAACTTGCCATCTGATCTTAGAAGGTAGATATCGCTGCAAACACGCAAAAAGACAGCAGACAGACTATGATGCTGACGTTCTCCTTAAAGATTTGCATATGCCTACACCACTCCGCATTGGCGATTTAAAACGTAGAAATATATAAAAGCTCATCAACTTTTTAGCCGCACTACCTCTGTTTGGAGCTTGCATTGTTGAAGGGTTATCGAATAACGCGACGAGTGTCATTATCATATCATTGCCCAATTATATAACATTTGATATCGATGGTAATAAGTGGTGATCTTTATTGCTAAAGATATTAATGATATACATGTCCATTGTAAGGATTTTAGTAATGGTCAAAAAGTGCTAGTAGAGACCCTCTAGCAATTACTAGCATCAAAAGGAAAAGGGATCTAAAACGACAGTGCAAAAGCTAGATCACGTGATCATCTGATCGGAAACTGAAAAAAGAGATTGAAGTTCTTTTTAACACAAACGAGCTCTTAGGAACGCTTTATGCCTACTACTGGAATCGAACCAGTGACCTTCCGCTTACTAGGCGGACGCTCTGCCAAACTGAGCCAAGCAGGCTTATTTTCGAAAAATCGAAATATATGTTGAGCTGGTCACCTTCCTTATTTGGAAGGTCCTCCAATGCGTCTCGTAAAAATTGCTACATGTAGCGGGGAACGCGAGATGGACGATGTTGATGAGATAGTAATTTTATGGAGGGCCAAAGTGTAGCAATTTCAAGTAAAAGGTAGGAGTGTAACCAAGGTTGAGTGGTCCACCTATGGGATCAGGCGCCATTAACCCCGATGCTGGGATATAATTTGGGTTGTAGCAGGATGGATTGACTACAAGAGTAGAGTACTTTATGGTGTATCGACATGATCAACTCATAAAAAAGGAGGTGAACTATACTATTAAATACAGCCCTTGTTCTCCAGGGAACAATGAATCAATCACATCATTTCTCTTTATCAGAGCATTTACAAGTGGATATACACATCGTAATTTATCACCACCATAAATCTCTTCATAATACAATACAAATGCATGAAGTGGCCACACAAGGTCTTATAGAAACTTGGAAATGGATGACCAACGCAATCTCATATTCCTTAAATTAATCTTTTAATCCAACATCATTGACGAGAAGATAGGTTGAGGAGAGTACAACGAATTACGTCCAATGGGGAAGATGTTTTTGCTCAGGGAAGTTTCTATCCTTTCGTGCATCGTGTAAAGGTGAATGAGTGGCATGTGATACGTGATGGCCATTTATATACATGGCGTGTCAAATAGTTGGATCATAATGGTGGGTTATACAAAGGATGACGATAATAGCTGCCTTGGAATAGCTTGTAAAGTACGAGTTGGATGCACCAATGGTCCAGGATAACATAATGATCAAGTTGGCTCTATTCTACGTGTTGTATATACCCAGTTCCTTCCACATCCAATCCACCAATATCCATATCCATATCCATAATAAGTCGTATGTATTCAAACAAGTTGCTACACGTAAATAAAGCTGCTTCTATGCAATGGTTATCGGCTGTCCACGTAAAAAGGCCGTAAGTCAAGTTGCTGCAACTACAGAACGCTGTAAGAGACAAATGGAGTAATGGCAACTACTGGAATGAATGCTGTTGCGTTTGATTGTGGTCGACGATTGTACAAGAGAAGGTGGAGTGTCAAGAAAAGCAGGTGTTGTTGTAGTGGGTGTACACGCCATGGACTTGCCATTCAGTCGAAGTCCCTCACATCAAGGCAATCGTAGGGTCGACATGATGGGTTGAAGCAGGGCGGTCGTTTGAAGGGTGTAGCTGTAGTTGAATGGGGCAACAATTGAGCATGGGAGGAGTAAGAGGGAAGAAGCTGAAAAGTGGGAGAGCTGGAATTAAATAGGTCATGCACTGTCATGCAAATCCATGAACACTCTAATTAATGGATGACACTTGAGATTGCCTCTCTTGAACCTGAAACTTTCACACGATATGCTCCTGGACATGCTGATCAACTTTGTATTAATAAGGAACCCGCACTTCATTCAAAGATTTTGAATGGGAGGGTGTAATGTGAGGTTTACTATGGTGGTCGGAAATTGGGTACGCGCCGGATTCATTGAAATGCCATTTAGTATGAATAATCTTGGGATTGCCCATTTTGAGCCTAGAACTTGGTAAGAAGGTTCTCTTCGTCATGCCGATCAACTCCATTCATTTAAAAACGGCATGCTTCATTATGATGTTTTACGAATCGGGCGGTCAAAATTTAGGAGAGACGATGGACGGACGGACCGCAAGCAGGGTGCATAGTGCACACCCCCGCCGTTGTCCACCTCCATCATGAAACTTGGTCAGGCCGTGGGCTTCGACATGCTGATCAACTCCATTCAAATAAAAACCACATGCTTCATTGTGAGAAATAAAACGGGAGCGTCCGACGATGGACGAACAGGAGTACATATATAGGATGGAGGGTCTATGACCTCGATATTGCCCATTTCGAACCTCAAACTTTCACACAATGTGCTCCAAGTCATGGTAATCAACTTTGTCTTAATAAAGAACCTATGCTTCATAATGAAAATAGTGAATGGGAGGGTGTAATGGGTGATTGACTATGACCGACGGAAACTCTGTAACCGCCCAAATTCATGAAATGTCGATAAGTATGCAATACCTTGGGATTCCCCATTTCAAACTTGAAACTTGGTAAGCAGATTCGCTAAGATATGCTGATCAATCTCATTCATATAAAATTGGCAGGCTTCATTATAAAGTTTTTGAATGCGGGACGGTGCAAATATGGGAGAGACAGTGAGCGGATGGAAAGTAAGGTAGGTTGTATAGTGCCCATCACCATCGTGAAACTTAGTCATACGTTACTCTTGGTCATGCTGATCAACCTTTGTTCAAATAAAAATTACACGCTTCGTTGTGAGAATTGCTATGGGAGCGGCCCAAATGGATGGGAGGCGATGGTGTATGGTTCAACGACTCGCTGCTCAATCAAATCCTCTCGGATCAAGATACTAATTGAAGAATGGGATGTAGTAGGAGAATCGTTTATATTCAGTGGAATGGACAACGGTTGAGAATGAGGAGGAAAAGAAACAGTTTATGAACTATACGTTGTAATCAAAGTATGTGCGACACGCTAATAATACTCGTCTCGGAAATCCTCATGTTAAATGAACTTGTTTACTAATGATGGGGGGGGCAATAAATAACGATGCATAGGTGATTCTATTATAAAGGAAGCTACTTATGTTGTGTGTCATTGGTAGTGGTGGCAGTAGAGAAATTCTTATAAATGTCTTCTATAGCCGGAAACTTTTGCTCAAAGTCTGACAAGGAGGGTTGACGTTGTAAGCGTTGTTCTGATCGAGCTGGCTTTGTTGGTGGAGCGAGATGTTGACTATCGGCTGGGGTAGTAGATGAAGGGGAGGAGGATGATACTGGTTGTTTCGATGCACGCAGACGGGCTGGTTTGGGTGGTGGAGGTGGTTTGGTTGATGTTGAACGTGTTGGAATGATGGGAGGAGAAGGAGATGCATGAGGAGGTGGAGCCGATGTTGCCATTGGAGGTGGCGTTGATGATAATAAAGGCGATACACCATTGGATACTTTTTCCTCAATCTTTCCTGTGCTACTGGGTGTATTGGGTCGTTCGACGCTCATCTTTAATCGTTGCAGCCGTGCTTCAATATCAGATGCTACGCCATTCCTCAATTTCAAATCCTCATCATCTTGCCCTGTCGTTGTTGCTGTTGCCACTTTTGGTGTCGATACAGCATTGCTGTTGTTTTCATTGCGTGTGGATGATTCGGAGGCATTGCTGACAGACCGGCTGTGATGGCCACCATTTTCTTCTTTTTTCGTTGGTAGAAAATCTGATTCAAATGCCAGCATGCTGTTTCTTGCTTTGTTGCTGTTTTGATCATCACTGCCTGTCAACTGATTCTTCGCTTGTATTCCAAAAGCATCGTCAATGTCGGTTTCTTTGACCGTTTCATTCGCTTGCGAAGGACTGAAAGGATCAAACTGATTGATGTTTTGTGATGGAGTCTTTGAATGTCGATTAGGTCGTCCACGTCGCATGGGTGTAATCTCAGGTAGCTGATGCGGTTGGGGAGGAAGTTTCTCAAAGATGGCAGAAGGAGAATCGGATGCATTGCTGGTTGCCGTGGTAACGGTGTGTTGCACAGGAGAGCTACGCGATGATACCGTTGGCTGAGAGGTGTATGAAGGTGTTTCCTGATAAATCTACATAGCATCATAAGCATCTTGTTGACCCGTATTACTATCGTTATTCATGCTTACATTTCGAATTGGACATTCCACTCCTCTGAGTTGACTGACAGCTTTAACCACCTGATAAATATTGGGTCGCTGACTTTGATTCTCTTGTAACATTGACATGATCAGTCTCTTGACTCCATCTGAAAAATGTGGTTGTGTAGGGATCGAGTATCTCGCATTTAAGATTGCAAGTTGGCCTTGTTCTTCAAAGGGCGTGGTATAATAGCAGAGCTTATACAAAAGCACACCTAGTGCCTTTAGATACAATCATTAGCATCTTATATATCCCATTGATCATGATCATCCCTTGCTTACCCATATATCTGCCTTTTCATTGATGGGTTTCTTTTGGTATATATCGATCATCTCAGGTGCACGGTATTGAAGTGTAGTATGGCGTTGGATATCATCCTCAACAGCTTGGATCTCTTGTAGGGAGCTCGGCACATATTGACCTTTGGATAGGGATGCAGAACCGAAATCGCAGAGCTTGTAATGGTTTTGAGAGAGGATCAGGATATTTTCCACCTAATCAAAAGAACGGTAAGTAATCACAACCTCGAGTTTCTTTGGTTCTATTGTACCTTGAGATCTCTGTGCAGCACAGGGGGATTGCAGTAATGAAGGTACGCCAAAGCCTAAAACAGAACACCAGTGAGCATTAAAAGTAGACACGATCAATGAAAAAGCTAGTATTACCTCGCACACATCACCAAAAATCTTTAGAATCTCGGGTTCGGTCAAGCGTTGCTGCAACCGCCTATTCATCAGATCAATGACACCACCACCTAAGACAATGATCCATCATGTCAGCTATGTTTCTACATGTAAAGTTCAAGTGAATATTTACCAGGGCAGTACTCCATCAAAATGAAAGCTTCGTATCCACCATTTGGCATTGGATCAACACGAGAAGCATAGTATCGTACAATATTCTTGTGATCCCCTAGTCGTCGCTAATGATGATATAGATGTCAATGCCACTATTGCAATCCAAAGACGATGAAGTAGATATATGTACCATGAATGCAATTTCCTTTTCGATAGTTCGAAGTCGTTCGTTATCAGGAACAGCTACACGTTTGAGCACGACATATCCCGATTTGCCTTCGATCCGAGCAATGTACACATGAGCATAACCACCTAAGGACGTTTCATCTCTGTCAGTAGACTACCCTTTTGCATATACGGTTGCATAGTTGTATGTATACCTTCAGCAAGGAAGTTGTGTATAATGACTTGGTACTTTTGAACCTGGACACGGGAACCACTTGGCATAGCTCCGGGAGGCAATGGAGGAGCATTGGAAGTGTCCATCCCCACAGGTACTGGCGGTAGTGTTTGACCCACTGATTGCTGTTCAGGAATTCGAGGTTGGCGTACTTGAGCCTGTGAATGCATTTCAAATGCTGCTGACAAGATGAAGAGAAGCAAGCCTAGACGCTCGGGAGACTCTTTCCGCAAATAGTGGCGGGAGATCAAATGAATGTCTTCGACTCCACAACACACACATGCTAGTAGAAACACTCCACCACCGGATCAGAAATTTGGAATGATCGATCCCACTACTTTGATTGTTATTCCCCCCATTGTTCTACATTCTCAATATACTTTCTTCGTTCATGGCATATCACTCAGCTACTGCTGTTTTATCCTCGTTTTGGTCGTTGAATTGACGTAGTGAGGGGTGATGTACATAGTACCACCCATTTGTAGTATCGAAGCATTATAACGTTATATGATCAAAGAATATAATTCAACAATGATAGCATTGATCCAACGCAGCAATATATTATGCTTGGTCTTTCGGCCGAGTAATACAACGTTGTACTATTGGATTCAACGACATGAAATGATATCGCTTTCAACATTTGAACTTGAACATGGTGGTCAAGTAGTAGCATCTTGGTGGTATTGAATGAATCGTATATAAAGAGAGAATAGGGTCTATAGTATCAATGATGACATCTCGTGATATGCGTCACGTGCAGGCTCCGCATCACCATGTTGAGTGGAGAGGAGGGAGAGGACTCCCAATCCAAAAATGGGATTATGAGTGCGACCTTGTACCTCTTGGCTATTGAACGCGAGTATAGCTACCATGATGGCCCATGAGACCAGCGATGCAGTAGTTAACTATGACAACTTTGACGATCACCCAGTTCCACATATAAAACAAGTAAGTCTTTGGTTTTATTCGACATTATGAGTCAACGATTTCTCATGTGACACTGCTGCTACTATTACTACTACTACTCGATGGTGCCTTGAACAGGAAGCTGATTGGGACTGTGGGCAAGTAAAAACTGAGACGACAAGGTCTATGGCAAGGAAGCTGATGCAGACATTGATAGGATTGCTTGTACGACGATGGTGCTTCAAGGGCTTGGCATCGAGTGCACTGTGCAAGAAGTAACCGAGCAATGTGGACTGACAAGCGTATGGACGATTGATCTGGCATATCTGCTTCGGAACTACGGCCCAGACTTCACGTATTACACAAGCTATTTCGGTAGCCGCAAGGAATATCAGGGGTCAAAATTCTACAAGGCTACATTTGATGAAGATGAGAGACGTGTCAACAAGCTCTTTGTCGCTGCAAAAAGTCGTTCGGTGCATGTTGTTCGCATGTAAGTTTTCTCTGTCTACATGTGTATGAATGGATAAGAGGACTTATATATATTATCATGGACCCACCGGGCGGTTGATTTGCCATATAAAGGATGCTTCCGATCGACGATTACAAGCGATTTCTCTACTGCCGCCAATTTGTGATCATTGCTCTAGTGGATGCACGGCTTTTGCACTGCCAACGATGCCAGGTGATTTGATTATCCATGGGAATGAGAAAATGTTGATCCATACGACTAACCTTATCTATTACAGGAACGAGCCAATTGTATGCTGTCATTATGTGGATACGTCCTGAATCGGTTCAGAGGTTATGATGAATATGCAGGTAAGTGACATTGGGGGATGATGAACAATGAAATTGGAATAGGATAATGGACATTTTTATTGATATATAGGCCATTACATTACCCTTATTGGCTATGACCATACGGAAGATTTGTTTATCTATCGGGATCCAGCGGTTGTCGATAGCTTTTGCACTATTACAGCGGATGAGTTTGACGCCGCTCGACAATCGGATGGCACTGACAACGACTGGTAAGGCTTGTAGGATAAGGGGGCAGTGTGGGAAAAAAAGACAAAGAAACTGACGGGAGACGATGCAGCATTGTTATCAAGCTTTGAAGCAGGGGAAATCAAGAATGCGTTGCTGTATTCAATGTATCGAGAGTAGCGTTGTTGTCGTCGTGCGGAGCGACAGGCAGAATTGCACCACATCTGTTCCCGAGCCAAGCTGAAGTCGGATCGCTGACATGCGCCCAATCGCAGGTTGTCCTACCTTTTGACCTCTAAAAAAGAAACAAGGAACGCGCCCCCGTGCAGCTTTCTACTCTCTTGTTCCAGCTAATAAAACCGCCACACACCTCTTTTTTTTATCTTCTTCTTCATCTCACCGTAACCTACAATGACTGCTGCAAACTTTGAACACTATCCCAAGAATGTCGGTATTCTTGCCTTGGAAATGTACTTCCCTCATCGTGTAAGTAGTACTTTATCTCTTGTATCCTAGGTTACTCATTCTGGTTATTAGTGCGTCGAGCAATCCGAGATGGAAGCTTTTGATGGTGTGAGCAGTGGCAAGTACACAATCGGCCTTGGTCAAGAAAAGATGGCCTTCATTGATGATCGTGAAGATATCCAATCCATTTGCTTGACTGGTAAGACTACTTGGGTTGCTGTGGTGATAAAAAGAGAATGAGAGATCATTAACATATACATATGATGTTGTATAGCTGTGCAGACCTTGATGGAAAAGTATAACATTGCCTATACCGATATTGGCCGTTTGGAAGTGGGAACTGAGACCATCATCGACAAGTCCAAGTCTGTCAAATCTACTTTGATGACCCTTTTTGGTGAACATGGCAACACTGAAATTGAAGGTATCGACACTACCAACGCTTGCTATGGTGGTTTCAATGCCTTCTCCAATGCCGTCAACTGGATCGAATCCTCATCCTGGGATGGTCGTAAGGCTATTGTCATTGCTGGTGATCTTGCTCTCTATGCTTCTGGTGCTGCTCGCCCCACCTCTGGTGCTGGTGTCGTTGCCATGTTGGTTGGTCCTAACGCTCCCATTGTTGTTGAACGTGGTATGTATGCATATCTATGTGCGTGTGTGTGTGTAGTGTTTGAATCTCATCCTATTTTATCCAAGGCTTGCGAAGCACCCATATGGAACATGCCTATGACTTTTACAAGCCTGATATGCATTCCGAGTACCCCGTTGTAGATGGCAAATTCTCCAACATTTGCTATCTCCGTGCTTTTGACACTTGCTACAAGCGCTACATGGCCCGTCTTGGCAAGCAATTGAACAAGGAGAAGCCAAGCATGGATGATATCGATTACGTTGTGTGCCACTCGCCTTATGCCAAGTTGGTCAACAAGTCTTTTGCCCGTGCTGTAAGTTTTTTTCATTGCAGATTTGGGGGGTGAAGCGGTTGTAGGAGTCTATATATCTGGGGGGAGGAGTGGTAAGAGTGCGATTAGGGGAAAAGGAGACAAAGCTGATCAGGTGATCTATTCTATAGTCGTACAATGATTTCCTTTTGGATCGTGACAATGAAAAGTATGCCCCTATCCAAGCATTCGGTGAACTTGACTATGGTCAATCTTTGGAGAACCGTGATTTGGAAAAGGCTTGCGTTGCATTCACCAAGGCTGGTTATGCTCAAAAGGTCGGACCTTGTGCTTTTGTTCCCAAACAAGTCGGTAACATGTACACTGCCGCCGTATGGGCTGGTCTTGCATCACTCATTTCTGAGGTCGATTCTGAGACCCTTCAGGGCAAGCGTGTCCTCTTGTACTCTTATGGCTCTGGTTTGGCCGCTTCCATGATCTCCTTCCGCATCGTCGATAACACCACCACCATCAAACAAACCCTCAACTTGCGCGAACGTCTTGCTGCTCGTGCTCACTCTAAGCCTGAAGAATTTGCAGAGGTAAGAAAAACATGATGATGGGTTTTGCAAGAGTGCTAGGGTGATCTCTAACACACATGTTACTTTATAGGCTATGAAGATCCGTGAAAACACTCACAACGCCTGTGATTATTCCCCTGTCGGCAGCCTCGATAACATTGCCTCCGGTGTTTACTACATTGAAAAGATCGATGACAAGTGGAGACGCTTCTACAAGCGTAAGGATTAAGTTATTTGTTTCCTGTGTTTTTTTCTTTCTTTCTTTCTTTTCCCCTATAATCACGTACACACACTCCCTTAATTGTAATGAACTTCCTTTGGTTTCGCTGTTAATGCCATAAAGTTTTGTATGACTTTGTTCAAGTTAAAAAAGTGGGGATATTGTGGACACATCGCTATGGGGATATCGATCGGGGGGAAGGATGTCTATCTATTACAACAGCTTTTCAATATCGGCACCGATATCCTTGGGCTCAGTCACCGACGAATAACGCTTGACAACGTTGCCTTGACGATCAATCAAGAATTTCTATAACGACATGCGTTAGCACCACCCATATGCATCCATATAGTGAAAGCTTACCTCAAAGTTCCATTTGACACGTTTCATGCTATACGATGCAATGTTAGTGCATATGGATCTCCATTTCCATTCGCGACTTACCCCATGATACCGGGTTGGGCTTCCTTCATAAACTTGTAAACAGGTGCGGCGTTGTCTCCGTTTACTTCACTGTGCATGTGTGTAACGTGTGTTATATGCAGTGTTTTGCAAACGGCAGCAAGGATCAAAAGTTAACTTACACTTTTGCCGTGATGGGGAACGAGACGTCATAGGTCAATTTACAAAAGCTGACGATTTCTTCTTCGGTACCAGGCTCTGTAAAAAAGGTAGAATTTAGTGACCGAAGGGCCAACACGCAATTTGACATGCGATGTCCTCTATTATGCATTCACATGCATTCTTCCAACTTTGTCTTACCTTGACCAGCAAATTGGTTGCATGGGCAGCCAATGATGGTAAAGCCGCGGTCCTTGTACTTTTGATACAATTCTTCCAAGCCAGCATATTGCTTGGTGAAACCGCATTTAGACGCGACATTGACAACAAGCACCACCTGATGGCGTGTAAATGGTAAATACACTATCGACAAAAAGAGCAAGGTCATTCAATCTTACATTGTCCTTAACGGAGCTGAGGGACCAGTCTTGGTTCTTGATGTCCTTGACAGTATAATCAAAAAAGTTGTTGCTCATTGTAGTAGTAGTTGTTGTTGTTGTAAGATGATAAGAAAGATGTAGTAATCAGCCATCAAGAAAATCGACACCCCTTTTTATACACATCTATCAAGCGGCGGAACATTTTATGCATTTCACTTGAGTCATGAAAACTAAGGGATCGACTTGCGCAGGTCGCGCGAAAGTAAAACACATTTTGAAACCATGATTGGCTCACAGGCGTGATTGGTAAGCATACATGGATTTTATGCTGAGTGCTTGTGTACCCTGGACAACGATGGCCCGAAACAGCCGTGGATTGTCGTCGTCAGCTTGCCTTTTTTAGAATTCAGAAATTTGGTATCGTAAGCTGGATTTCCAAGGTAAATCCCAAGAGAGCCATAGCCATCACGCCAGCACTTTTTCAGTCACGTGGACAAGCCTATACCAGTGACTTGGGATAAATGCCAAGAAAACTATTCTTACCGAGGTTTTATGCAACATAATGGATCTTTTTGAGCTCATTCAAATGAACAAACAAAACAGGTTGCGTGGTTACCAAGCATCATTGAAGCTTGCATCCTTTCAATTTCTCTATTGCTACAGCAATATAAAGCATGCCATCATAATGTGCTGTGCATGAATATAGACACTAAAAATTCGTTCCGCTGAAATCGAGAGGGAAGAATGCGATAGTAAATCAGATCGTATCACTTATCCATTCCACACCACCTGGATAGCATATGACAACATCCATCAATGATGATGATGATGACCTATTCTTTATGGTGTTTTCGCACTAAAGTGCTAATATCAATCTTTTCTATTTTAGGATCAATTGTTTTCTGTTGCCCCGCCGCCCACAACCAATTGCTTTCTCGGGTTTTAGTTGAGCTGGGAGAGGAAATCAGGGCCTAGTGAATTGCCCATACCCCCAAAAAAAGTGTTTTATAGAAGATTACAGAAAAAGACAAAAACAACTACAGGTTAAAAAGGGCAAGTAATTATGTATGGGATGAGAAGAGAAGAGTATACATTGTAATGTGGGAACGTCGCATGGCGGATGGATGAATATGGGATAGAACGAACGAAGAGGAGGAGAAATTGTATCATGATCCTACTGACGAATCAAAGTGGTGAAGTAGAAGAGGAATCAGTCATGAGCGAGGGAATATCGTCTTCAGTGGTAGATGTGGAAACTGAAGATTGGTTGTGGTGATGATGATGATGTTGTTGCTGGTTGATAATAACAGAAGGTGTATGGAAAAGCGATTCACCCTTGTGTTGTGGACTGCCATAGGTGGTAAGGCATTCTGGGGCAGGCAATCGAAAAGCCAAAACTTGTTCATCCAAATCCAACCAATGGTCTCGTTTGCCTTCTTGTGTAGGTGATGGTGGCAAATAGACTCCAGAATCATTAATCGTGGATAGCTTGTAGATTTCGGCCTTGGGTGTCTCACGTAATGCATTCGCAGGTTGCTCTTTGGGTTGTAAAAGTCCAGGCTTTTTAAATGTGGGCATGGTCAAAGCGAATGGTTTGCCTGCTGCTGCTGGTTGTTGTTGTTGTTGTTGTTCCTCGGGGCTGTTTGCCACCTTGTTATTGGCACTGCCCTTCCAGAATTTGGTAGGTTTCAAGAATGACTTGTATCCTCCACTGCTTTGCTGCTGCTGTTGCTGTGCAGCCTGTTGTTGCTGTTCGGGAAGGATAGCAGTGGACATGAGTGTGTGTGTGTGTTGTATATGTGAAAAGGGAAAGGGGGCGTTAAAAAGAGGAAGAGAAAAAGGTAATGTTTGTGAAAAAGAAATGAAGAACGACGAGAGGAGGGGTTTTAACAAGACCGATATGAAAATGAAACTAGACCATACTCTTCAAAGCCCACCAGGTGCCTTTGCCGAGAGTGTGTAAAGGCGACCGGTGTTTAAATACTCAAGCATATTTATGTGATGTGGGGTGGGAGAATGAAGATTGAATGCGTACATGTGGGTGATGCTCAGCATACACAACACACGCGGCCGGGGATCCTGGGTAACACTACAACGTTTCCCCCCTTTTACAAGTTGCTTGGCATTTATTGACTCATGGGTCAATTGGGTGATGTCTCTTTTTTTTTTCTATGCTTTCCATATCCATTTCGCATCATCAATTCTGAAAAAGAAAGCTCTTGTGCGCAGGAGATGCGTGGTTTGCATGGTCATGTGCAATCTCTTATGAACACAGCGCATCCTGCATATCAACTCCAAAATAAATCACTCCTTGGCATGACTTTGTCACCCGACATTGATTATCCGCTGGTCGTCTTTAACACCTATTCAGCAACTCAATCGCAACCCCATTGGGATTGCAAGTGACTGGCTGTCCACCATGCTCAACATTCACGAAATGAATAAGGGTACCAGAGGCTGATGCCGTAGTTTATTATTCACACATTGTCTAGAAATAGGAGGATTCTATTATGCGTCTCAAAAAAGATACTTTCGGATGTGGCGGTTGGTGAGCTGCATGATGAATATGGTGACACAAGGAAAGGAACCGCATGATGATAACGGTGAGAATGCTCTCACAAGGGTCATTGAACCAGGGGAGAATAGGATGCTGATAATCCTTTGTTGTAGGCAACGTGAATCATGCTTCATGGATGGATGATACGGTACGTAATCCACACTGCTGTTGTCAATGGACCTATTCCATTCTTCTTCCTCTTCGCTATTACCGATTGATTAACCGAGATCAAACGCATTTTTATGTTGCATTTAGAGCACATTGCATGCATACGATGATGATGAAGGAAGGACTTTATTACAGCTTATCAACCATGACGTGCTGCTGGGTGCAACAGACGTTTCCATGCATGGTGACACCAGGATCGTATCCGCCTTGAAAATGGCTTTTTGCATGTGCTAGTGGTACGTGGTGGTGAAGGATATGACAAGGTGGATGATTGCTCACTTTGTGGTCTAGAGTGATTGCCGTATTCATGCCACCACACGGGATAGGATACACGACGACGATACTTCAATGACAAACTACAAGCCGAGGATGAAGGACTGTCAAAACGATTCAAGCCGGATTCGGCAGCTGGGATGAAGATGTCATCATTGTGATATGGAAACGGCAAAGGCAACATGTCGATCATGATATTTTCTGTCAACTTGCTATTGCGTTTGTTGCTGCTGCTGCCGCTGCTGCTTCCCGTCAACAAGCTTTCTTGAGATAGTTGTTTCATCCTTGACGATCGTTGTGAGCTATAGCACCTTCTCGAGAATAAATCACCTTTTGCACACGGATGTTGTTGTTGCTGAAATGAGTGTTGCAGCAAGTTGTCATGAGTCAGTGGAAGATAAGAATGGCGTTTGTAGTCATTGTCTTTTTTTGATATGGGTAAGTAGTCAATTGTGGACCCTGAAGCATTTGGATCCAATAGTGCGCCAGTATTAAGCGAGCACATGAAGGAAGCTCTCTACTTTTTTGATGAAAAGAAGAATAAACAAAAAGAGAGGATCGGCAAATGGATGGGATATTTATATTGAAAGACTGTTGTCACATTATCATACTTGCCGACGACGACGATGATGATGATGATGAAAATTTGGGTTGGCAGTGGGAGCAATATTAATGCTGCATGTTGTCAAAAGAAGCCGCATTTCCCTATTGTTTGTTTGATGAGTATATAATCGTAGCGGTGATCTGGTGCTTTCTGCAGCAATCTTCTTCTTCCGCCCATACTCAGCATGGAAATGGATAATGGGTAGGCGGGGTCCACGCTAAAACGGCATGCCCAAGTGCCAAGTTGGTATATGAATTGGTTTGACGACGATGTTTCAGGCGGTGAAAACCTGCGATCTGTTTGCGTCATGTTACTTTTTCCAGCAAACATCATGCAACTGCAGCAACACGTCTTTTCTTCTCTCTTTTCCTTGTTCCCTCTCTTTTCGATCCGCCCAAAGTCATCGAATGGAAAAATCAAATCAACCACCACAAGGGCAACTTCCAGGTTACCCACCACCTCCCCAACAAGGATATCCGCCACCACAACAAGGTTATCCACCACCACCACAAGCACCCAATTACGGCGGGTACGACAATCCCAGCTATGGACAACCGCCACCACCACAACAACAACCACCGAACGATGGCTATTATGGAGGAGAATCACAAGAAAAAGCAATACGACCTTCCAGTGGATGGAAGGATATTTGGGCTGCCATCTTGTGGGTGCTCAATTTTGGTGCATTCATTGGTGTTTCTGTTTTGGCCTTGCGTACTTATCACGGAAACCAGGGTCACACTGCAGGCGGCATTCCATCGTCTACCCAGTACTCTGGTGTCGTTTTTGATACGGATGCCATGAGGATTTTTGGCTATAGTGCCATCGTTGGATTTGGATTGAGCTTTTTATATTTTATGCTGATCAACGCGTAGGTATCATTCTTATCGCTTATGATTCACTCGTATTGATGATGGATTGGTTTAATAATAGGATACCGCGTTTAATGATCATTATCACCTTTATTGGGAGCATCATTGTTTACTTTGGTGTTACCATCTACTACTTCACTCAACATTACTACTCGGCAGCCATTGTCTTTTTGATCTTTTCTGTGCTGTATTTATTTGCATTTTGGTGGTGGCGAAGTAGAATACCATTTGCAACAGGTAAGGTGTAACATGAATTGGATGTGGTATATGTCAAAAAAACGGCAGCCCAAATGCTTATGCATGATTTCAATCTCCTCTTTTAGTGATGTTGGAAACGATATGCAATATCACACGAAGTCATCCAAGCACCATTGTATTTGGAGTTATCGCACTCATTGTGCAAACGGCGTTTAGCATCTGGTTTTCACTTGTGGTGATCGGTGCATATCAAACATGGTTCAGTACAACAAGCAACAATGCCAGCCTTAATCTTGCCATGGTATTTTTGGTATTTTCGTTCTATTGGACATCCCAGGTAAATTTAAGTTTAGATTGGTTATGCAATGTAACTCATTTGCATGCAAAAAAGGTGATTTCGTATGTTACCCATGTCACTTTGGCAGGAGTATATGCCACGGTCTACTTTTTGAACGATACTGTGCGACATCCAATTCTTGGAAGTTTGAGACGTGCGCTCACCACAAGCTTTGGATCCATTTGCTTTGGTAGCCTCTTGATTGCCCTTGTCAACTTTATTCGCTACTTCCTCAACCTCGCTCGTATGAACAGCGACAATGGCATCTTGAGCTGCTTCCTCTTTATTATCCAATGCATTGTTGGCTGCTTCCAAGGGTTATTTGTATGTTTCATTATTTGTTTGTTGGCGACACCTACTCTTACACACCTATGTTATTAGGAATGGTTCACCTATTACGCATTTAGTGGTGTTGCCATCTTTGGACAAGCTTTTATTCCATCAGCTCGACGTACATGGAACTTGGTCAAGGACCGTGGTATTGATGCTATGATCAATGATTCATTGATCGGCAACGTCTTGTTTATGGGCAAGTGTTTCACGATTGTATAATGAATGTACCATGGCTCATTCACTGTGAACAATGAATAGGAGGCTTACTGGTCGGTGTGCTATGCTCACTTTTGGGTTTCATTTATCTCGAGGTCTCCAGGCCTGCATACAACCAAACAGGCGGAATGACACCCGTCGTTGTTCTCGTGTGCTTCCTTATCGGCGCGTCCATGTTTTCCAGCATTGCCACAGTCATCTCCAGTGGCGTTGCAACTACTTTTGTTTGCTTGGCAGAGGATCCTGATGCTCTTCGAAGGTAAGAGAAATATAAAATATATTTTTCAACTAGAGAGATTAACCAACCATTGTGCTTTTAGAACACGCCCACAGCTCTTTGAAAAGGTGAGCATCTTTGCTATCCTCGTGTATCAGAAAAGCTTTTTGCTCATATATCAATATCTCTTAGATCCGAGAAACTTATCCTCGTGTTGTCCAAGGCGTTTGAATAATATCAATATTGCATAACGAAAATACTTTTTTTTGGTAATCCATCATTCTAAGATACTAATACATAAACAATGCTACTTTTTTCTATCATGAAGTCGACACCTTCTTGTCCTGTTCAATAGCGGTATTCACACTGATTTCCAAAAGCGTGTTGAGACGTGAGATCATGGAACGTGGGTCATCGAGCACACCAGCAGCACACAAAGCGTTATCATAGACCTAAACATGTGTTGTCAGCAATGAATGAGGTGATGATACAGAGTTATTAAGATCCTTACTTGTTCAGCAACCATCTTTGCCAAATCAGGGTTGTGTTGACGGATTTGGAACAAGCCTCGCATCACTGCATGATCAGGGTTGATTTCGAGACGAGTAGGCATTGGTGGTAGTTGTCCCATCTTTGCAGAACCTTCCATCATTTGCATCATCTTGCGCATAGCGGGGCTTTCATGCTCAAGCACTAATAAAAGGAATCAATTCTCTCTCTCCATCCTCTATCCCACCCCTCTCCAACAACTTACCAATAGCAGGGAATTTTTCAAGTCGACGGGAAACATCCACTTGCTTGACGATATCAGAGCCCAATGTTTGCTCAATCCACTTGGCCAATTCCTTGGCATCAGATTCAGAAAGCGAGGCAGTGTTACTATCGGGGGAATCACGTTCCTGTTGCAAAAGAGGATCGGTTGCGGCTTCTGGTGAATCAGCAGCGATAAGTTCAACACCTTGGAACTCCTTGAGATGGTTGACGACGAATTCATCCACGGTCTCGTACAAATACAAGAGCTCAACCCCCTTCTTTTTGAACATTTCAGTGTAGGGACTCTCCTCAGCGTACTTGCGCTTTGGCGTCAAAAGGTAATAAATGCGGTTCTGGCCCTCTTGCTTGCGATCCACATATTCGTTCAATCCAATCATCTCGCCCTCCTTAGTAGTAGAGCTCTCAAATCGCAATAGCTTGGCAATATCCTTCTTGTACATTGGGTCTGTGCAAACACCTTCCTTGATGAACTGGCCAAAATCAAGGAAAAAGTCGTTGTACTTGGTTGCGTCCTTCTTGGCTTCGCCTTCCAACCAGCGCAATACACGCGAAGTCATGACCATACGCAGCTTGGAGAGGATGTTATCTTGAAGCAATTCACGTGACACGTTCAAAGGAATATCCTCAGAGTCGACAACGCCCTTAACAAATCGCAACCAGTCGGGTAACAATCCCTTCGATTTAGGCTGAATCAACACCTTGCGAGAGTAGAGTGATACACCAGGCTCTGTGCGTTCACCCAATGCTTCCATATGCTTCTCAGGGACATACAAAACGGACGCAATAGAGACGGGTGCATCGGTCTTGAAATGAAGGGTGTATTGTGGGTCATCCCAGGCACCAGCAATGAAACGATAAAATTGCTTGTGATCATCAGCTGATACTTGGCTTTTTTCTTTTGTCCACAAAGGTTCCACCGTGTTCACTTCAGCATCATTCAAGTAGATCGGGAAGCCGACAAAACTAACATATGAATATGAATACATGGGATATTCGTAAAGGGGCCAATACTTACTTTGAGTATTTCTTAATGATTGAATCAACCGTCAAGTGTGAACCAAAGCTCTTGCAATCATCACGGAGTTCAATAACGATCTTTGTACCAACAGCAACGTTCTCAGCCTCGGCAACAGTGTAAGAACCCAAGCCATCCGTCGTCCAGCAATAACCCTTAGATCCTGGTTTGGCAGAGCGTGTGTAGACCTTAATCTTCTCTCCCACCATAAACTAAAAAACATCATCAGATTAGCCATCCGCGAATAAAATATTGAAAAGATTCATGCGTGTTACCGTTGAGTAGAAGCCCACACCGAATTGACCAATGATATTCTCCTTAGCATTGGCAGAGCCATCCTTGTCAATCTTCTCCAAAAAGCTCTTGGAACCTGAACGAGCGATGGTGCCCAAGTTCTCATTCAACTCCTCCAAAGTCATACCAATACCATAATCCTATGATGATATACATACATCAATACCTCTATCTTCCTTTGTATATGTGTGCGCATTGTCTTACTTGGATAATGAATTGCTTCTTGTCACGATCCACCCACAAACGAATCTCAAGGGGCTTTCCAGAATCAATTGAAGGATCGCTTGCTTGTGAATGACGCAATTTCTCAAGAGCATCTGCAGCGTTGGAGATAAGTTCACTAATATTGAAAATGATCAGTCATCGGCTTGTATAACATGCAATACAACATGCTCACCGAATGAAGATCTAAAGCCAACAATGATGTTAGTATAACCCAAAGACGGTATCTCAATGTCAACCCATTACCTCCTTTTCCGAATACAAAGAGTTTGCCACGATATCCAACAATCGCTTCGTCTCGGTCTTGAACTCATGCACTTGCTCCTCGCCAGTAATCACTTCTTGTTCTTCGGGTGCCTGGGAAGTAGTAGCAGCAGCCTCCTACGTAAGTGGATATTAATATATCAGCTTGGTGTTTTAGTCGAGTGCCATAGACGACTTACCTCCTCGTCAGTTGAAGTGGTTGTCGAATAGTAGAGCTTTTCAATCACTTGCTTACTGGCAATGCCTGAAGCAGCAGTGCCATTGGCTTGGATCGTGGGCGTTGACTAAATGACAGGTTCGATCGATTAGACGACAAGCTTTCCCATAACAAGACGTGGATACTTGCCAGAATCAAACGTGCATGGCGCCATTGACGTTGTGCCGAATGTCGAGAAGCGGTTGCGATGCGAGAAACTGAAGAACGACCAAGTTGCCTGAGCATGGTGGGACTGATCGAAAACAAAGGAACCTTGGCCTGCCTACAAAGCCCGACTCCTTTAAGAAATTGGGGATTTGACAGTTTCCCCAGCTACAGCACTTTATTCCGATCGACTACCAGTGTCATGCATTGATGTATCCATGGATACAGCCTTTTCTTTAGATGATAGCATAGCGTATTCAATGATAAATAAATCGTGATAACTCATTCAATAGCGTGCGTGAATGTCTCTTAGTATTCTATGCCACACTCATCCATCACAGTGATGGATGCGTCAAGAACGAGTCCTGTGATTTTATTGTCAACAAGTAAAGGTAAGGCATGTAAGAATGTGTGCATCCAGTACATGGGCTCCAACTCATATTGCTATTATACAATCCAGGAAAAGCAAATATCACTTTAAGCTGTGCACGTCCAAGGTATAATATCATCTGGCTCCGCACACAAATGGGCAGTCGTCAAACAGCGATAGACTAACAGTGTTTGGAAAGTGTAAGTGGCTATTTATTCGAACAATGCATTATTCAGGATTCAATTATGTAAAAGGCAAGGCAACTATAAGTCATTTACTTGGGTAGTTTACCACTATTGTCTAGCCGCAAAGTGACCCATGACTCTCGATATACTCTTTGATCCAATGAATTTTTGCAAAGCTCCTTATGCACACGCACACACACGTTTATGGACCGTAAACAAAGAATACCAGCAACGTTATAGTGTAACAAACAATGGGCCAAAAGGACTTTTTTCTTTAATCAATAGGTAAGATGAGGCTCAATTGCTTGGATGAATGTGGTAATAAGTATCCATGCACAACCCGTTTACTATAGAAGAAAAACAAAGAGTCAGGTATATTTGGATGCCGCCTAAAGAAGAGACAAAGATACTTACCAACTTTTGTTCCTTAACACCATCCTTGAAGAAGGTGAAGTAGGGGGTGATACCATCTTCACGGTAGTTCAAGAGACAGACCATACCCTCGGGATCCATCGACTCGCCAACGAAGAATTCGTAGTCCTAAAAGAAGGAATGGTTAAATAAGAGAAAAAAAAACAAAGGATTCTTGCAATTGATATATATATACCTTGAAGTTACCCAAGATCTTCTTGACGAGGGCAGCAGCACCCTTTTCGAAGGCAGGGACACGTTCGGGGTTGGTTTCCTCGAGCTTCTTCTTCAAAGTCTTCATGTAGCCCTTGATGTAGGTCATGTAGGACTTCTTGTCAAAGGCAGTCTCGGTAAGACGGAAAGAGTGGACAACGTTGTTGACGGTTTGGGTGTTCTCTTCAACACCTTCGTCGCCACCTTCAGCAGAGGGGTTGGCACCGATATCAACATCACCTTCCTTGATAGTGATCATCTATAAAGTAAATATAGATATGAGCAACCTTTGTTCCCACGAATAAACGCGCGTATGCACTTGCTCCCACTACTTACTTGACAGTCGACCTCATAGGCGATATCGTCAACTTCCTTGAGGGGCTATAAACGCATAGAAAGGAGAGATGAGCACTTGTGTTCTATTACCATTGGGAGTGATCTGGGCCCATCATGGACAGGTCTCCATTGGGGAGATGCTTGGTGTTACTCGAAACTTACATAGGCATCAGAGAAGAGTTCGTCACCTAGACAAAGTCATCCATCGTATTAATACATCATCCAACTGTCATTTCAATGGATGGATTGGATACATACCAGAGATGATATCAGTGTACAAAAGCATGGCGGATTAGATAAACCGATGGATGGGTGTGAGAAAGAGAAGGATATGTGGAGATGCAGGCGGGATCATCCATGAAATGCAGCGGGTCGAGAGCAGTCTAGCCAATCACGTTCAACTCATTCAACAAACCAAAAGTGAGTTCGCATACACGTTGATCCAAGCAACGGTTGCCATCGTTTCCCTAATTAAACAAAATAAGCAGACATTTTACATGATACCATGGCATCATCATTAAGCGTGTTCATGCATCAAGTCATCCAACCCCATTTATTATAGCTTGGTTATTACAATATGGTTGTTTAATTATTAAACACTCTTTATTATCCAATCTATGTATAAAAGTATAGCTATCTCATGCTCCCAATCTTCGACTCTTATATATATGTGCCATGTGGCAAGTCGGTATTGCTCAAAGAGGCATCACATGAAAAAGGAAATGTCTTGTCCGACGGGCAGTGAGTTCTTCAATTTCCATCTTCTTTATGGTTTTCTTCTTTGCCAAGCTAGCCCTGTTGGCTATAGGAGGGGGAGGTCTTGTGGCCAATGCCTTTTACCTGCCAGGAGTGGCACCTATTGACTATGCTAATGGCGACAATGTTCCTCTCTATGTCAACTCACTGACTCCCATGTCGAATCAACAACTCAAGTCTCTACTCGCGTACGACTATTATGACCCTCGCTTCCACTTTTGCCAGCCTGAAGGAGGCCCACAACAGCAATCAGAAAGTCTCGGCAGTATCATGTTTGGTGATCGCATCTTTTCATCGCCATTCCAGGTAAGTGGGATAGGTAGGCTGGGGGCGTCAGTGGATCAGGTGATCTAATCTATGTATGTATATCATGCCAGCTTTTCATGGGCAAGGATGAGACATGTAAACGTTTGTGCGTGTCTGAACCGATCCCCAAGGATGATGCCCAGTACATCAATCAGTGCATCAACGATGGATACGCTTTGAACTTTGTGGTGGATGGTTTACCAGCAGCTCATATTTCCACGGATGAACGTACCGATGAAGAATATTACAGCATTGGATTTAGATTGGGCGAATCAGACGCGAAAGGTCCTGTTCTCAACAATCACTATGATATTTACATTGACTATCACGAACGTCCTGATGGCAAAAAGCGTGTTGTTGGCGTCGTTGTCACTGCATCCAGTTTTGATCGTGATCCAAAAGCTGAAAAGGTGGCATGCGATGGTGGTGCTCCTTTGCATCTCAAGGATGATGATGGATCTCAGCAAGTTGTCTATACCTATAGTGTCACTTGGCGGGTAAGTGCATGCGTGGATAGGATGAGGATGATGTGCATTGGCCTAATATTTTTCTTATGACAGGCTTCAAAACTTACATGGGCTACACGTTGGGATAATTATCTTCATGTTCTTGATCCTTCCATCCATTGGTTCTCTCTTGTCAATTCGGTCGTCATTGTTTTATTCCTCACTGGAATGGTGGCTATGATTTTACTTCGCGCTCTCCACAAGGATATTTCTCGTTACAATGCTGTTGAAGCTCAGGTACTTGGTTCATTTATAGACATCTTTGGATCCGACCTTTATTAAACCTTGTTCACTTTTGTAGGAAGATGTTCAAGAAGACTATGGCTGGAAACTCGTACATGGCGACGTCTTCCGTGCTCCTGCAAGATCCATGTTGCTATCAGTCTTGGTTGGAAGTGGTGCTCAGCTTGTTGCCATGGTTGCTTTGACACTAGGCAAGTAGTGGTGGCTATGATTGTATGACGTTTCTTGGAGGAGGAGGATGCTAACATGTGGATTACTGTAGTCTTTTCGGTTTTGGGTTTCCTATCGCCCTCAAATCGTGGTGCTCTTGCTACTGTGATGGTGATCTTCTTTATGCTATTTGGTTGCATTGCAGGATTTGTGTCAGCACGTATTTACAAGATGAATGGCGGGGAAAATTGGAAGCTCAATATCCTCTTATCTGCCACGCTACTTCCAGGGTAAGGGTTCTACTACCATGATGATAACGATGATTAACGATGTTGCTGTATGCTTTGTAGTTTGATCGCTGGTAGTTTACTCACTTTGAACTTTTTCCTTATTGGATCAAAATCCTCTGGAGCTGTTCCCTTTGGCACTATGATTGCTATTGCTGGTATTTGGCTCTTGATTTCGCTTCCTCTCAGTGTGGTCGGCGCCTATTTTGGTTTCCGCAAACCTCGCATTGAGCATCCTGTACGCACAAACCAGATCCCACGTCAAATCCCAGATCAGCCTTTCTATTTACGCCCAGTACCATCGATCTTTATGGGTGGCATTCTTCCATTTGGCGCCATTTTCATTGAACTCTACTTTGTCATGAACAGCATTTGGTTCCATCGTATCTATTATGGCATTGGTTTCTTGTTCCTCGTCTTTGTCGTCCTTATTTTGACATGCTCCGAAGTCACCATTCTCTTATGTTACTTCCACTTGTGCAGTGAGGATTATCATTGGTCATGGCGTGCTCTTTTGACATCTGGAGCTGCTGGCTTTTACGTCTTTATGTATTCTATTCTCTACTATCTAACCAAGCTGGATATCAATTTTACGAGCACCATTCTCTACTTTGGATACTCTGGTGTCATTTCCCTCCTTTTCTCCCTGCTGTCAGGATCGGTTGGCTACTTAGCTTGCTTGGTTTTCTTGCAGAGGATCTTTGCTAGCATTAAGGTGGATTAGAGATAGACATTTCATCTTTTAGCAATAAACCCAATCTCCTTATCCCAGCACTCTTGCATAAACAATCAATCACTTGTACAACATGCTTTTGCATGACGACCCTCATTTCGCTTTTCCTTGTACTATCTCCAACAATGAACCATTTATAGACCAATAATCCATGTCAATATGTTGAGTAGATCTATTGCAGCTTGGGGGAATAATGAAAGCGGATGGGAGGGGTTGTGTTTTGAGCTAAACTATCATCCAAATGACTATGCTGCTGCTGCTTTCTCCATCTCTGCTTGGGTCTTGGTCTTGAGAGACAATGCATGGATACCATGTTGTAATTCATCATTCAAAAGGCCGTATACAAGACGATGTCGTTGCATCATGGACTATGTACAACAAGGGAGTGAGGAGATCAGATAACAGGCCAGCTAATACTTGTCCCTTGATACTTACTTTGCCTTCAAACTCGTCAGACACAATGGTGATGCTTTATCATATAGAATATCAGCCTTGGATCATGTATACGACTATATCACACATTACCGAAAGTGGGTCTCGTTGCTCGTGTTTCCCCTCATGGCAGCATGGCCAGCATGCAGGTGGCTTTCATTGACAATTTCAAGTGTGGAAGGCTTGAGAGCCTCGGTGATCTAATGGAGAATAGCATTAGGTTGATTGCGGTGCAAGGTGTATAGGCGTCATTTACCTTGGTTTCAACAGAGAGCTCAATCGGTCCTTTGGTTGCCATAGTAAAAGTGTACAAGAAGTAGAAGCAGCTGCTGGCGGAAGGGAAATTATGGAATTTTGATTCAGCAGCCCCAAACACCCTAGCTCCCTTATCTATCTTCTTCCCCTCCCCTTCCCTGTTCTTGTGCACCAAATATGATAGATGTTGTCATTTCATCTTGTGATTTAAAACTTTATAAATGAAAAGATTGTCTATATCATTGATGGGGTTACGTGATTCGGTGTTAGTGGGGATGAACGTAGGTGATGGATACAAAAAGAAACACCAGTTCGCGTCGTTTCTCGTCGCTTGCATTTCCCTTGGTACTTTTGCGGATATATCCGATGATGACCTTGGATTGGAGTGGCTAAAGCGTATTAAGACGAGAGACCCATTGGAGGGATGCGTTCTCTTCTCGATTACATATATCAAAAGCGTATATGAGTGTTGGCTCATCAAACAAAATGATCAGGCTTTACCTCATTATAATGGTCCAATATCACAATGACGGCCACGATACAGAGAAGCACTATGAATGTCTACAAAGATCAGCACTTATTCACAGGCTGAAAGAAAGGATACACACAAACCTTGCACGTATGCGTTATGGATTAGGCAGTATGGGGCGCGGTCTGAAGCGTTTTTTAAAGCCGGGTTCGACGACCCTAAGTATAGGACGCATAACCATCATAATGGGCAACCCTGCTGATGTATTATCTATAACTCGCCCTTCCACACATACCCATCCAAGTAAAACCTAAGGTCGGGTTATTACCTCTTCAATTATACCAATTGAAGTATGTGGTACTACAAATAGTTGTCAAAAATGCAAAAGTCCACGATGGATGAGGATACATTCTTGGGAAAAAGAGGAAAGCGTGCTAGCTTACATACCACCTGGGACAGGCCTATAGGAAACTATATCCCCAACACTGCATCGGGATACATTATTAGCTCTGGATGACATGTCGGTTATGGGAAAGAAATTAAAGAGCAGGATACAGTAATGCGCAGCTAAGTCTTTTTGTAGGGGTGTCAACGTTTCCCTTAGATCAGATGTTGTCTGTGATTGCATTAAACGCAGAGATCTTGTAAGCAACCAAAAAAGACAGACAGACGAAAGAGAGGTGTGGGATTATGATGAACGGCGACAACATCCTTTATTGTGCATGATGATGGGCGTGGGTATCTCTGTTTGTTGGGGATGATGCATTGATAAATTGATGAATGAGCTGATAGAGCGATGGGACGGATATACCAGGAGAGCCTAGGTGCAATGTTGTCTATGCATACATCGGCAGGGGATAAGAAATCTATCAAGGGAATCAATCACTCGCACGCCTAATGCACATCCCGTTATTATAAAGGCGACTTACCATGTTGTCAATCTACTCTTGATGTTGGTTCGGTAAGCAGCGAGGATGATAGGATCACTTTTGATATCAAGAATCAAGTCTCACCTGGCATGGCGCAATCGTAAGTTGAATAAATGATGGTGCAAGGGACATGGTGAGTCTTTTGTTGCTGGGCTTTCCTCGTCACGTGCCCTCTGGTATTTCCCCTCCACAGGGAAAAAAGCTGTCACAATGGAAAAGGCGCCAGACTTCGATTTTCGCGGCTTGAGGTCGGTCGGGAGGTTCAAGAGCTCCGAGAGTGACACACAGCTGAAATCCTGCAGCTCATGTGCTGAGCCTTTCTCTCTCTCAGCTCTCTCTTTGACTTTTCCCCAATATGAGTGCCACAGCCCACGACGATAGTCAAGAAGAAAGAATAACTCTACACGAGAGCAACCAAGACAGCCATGTTGACAATGAAGACAACAATGAAACAGCAAACCAGACTTTGAATGAGCCTTCTTTTGTGGAAAACGGCAGTGGCAGCAATGAGAGCGATGCATCACCACAGCAACGAGCAGCAACACCACCTCCCCCACAACAACCGTATACGGATGAAGAAGAGGCTCCTGGTGCAATATATGATCGAGCACCATTATTATCACGATCCTATTCACAAGAGAGCACTATCAGCACTGATTCTGCACCTCCACCGTATGAACTGTATCCACCTGCCAAGACGATGTTTGGTAGGGTGTACAATTGGCTCCGGCAACTACCTCGCATACGACGGCGTCATGGTGCTATTCGACTACCGACATTGCCTATCCATCGTTCACGACATAGTCAACATGCTGACTCGCTTTCATCCACATCGATAGACTCGATTGCATCATCAGCCTATCCAGCAACATGCTGTTCATATTATTACCATGTCCTTGTTTCTTATTTCCCATCCATGCCACGTCTTGTATTACCTTCAGCACTGGGACGCTTTCGTGGATTCCTTATCTGCCTTTCATTCTTTGCCCTGATCATCTTTGCCTTTCTTTTATTTTGCTCGGTCTTTTTCTCACCAGCATCATTACCCCCACCCTCGATTCCCGACAAGACAACAGATTCAAATGCTCGCTTTCTCACGCTCAACATATTCATGCGTCCTCCAGGCGTCACCAACAACCTTTCCGATTACAAAGATGAACGTCTCGCATACATTGTCGATCATATCCTTCCACAATATGATGTCGTCGCATTCCAAGAAGCTTTTGCATTCGGTAGTCGACGAAAGGATTGGTTGATTCGACAAGCAAGAGCTATGGGATACAATCATCATATCGAATCTCCTCGTCATTATCCTTGGGAAATCGCTGTGGATGGCGGATTATTGATCATGTCAAGATTTCCTATTCGTGTATCCCATGACATTGAATATCCTCGTGGTTTCCATAGTGATTGGTAAGTCATTTACAAGAATATATGTGTGTGCACGTTCCTTATGCTGATCTATTTTACTATGTAGGTTGTCACGCAAAGGAGCACTCCATGCCTTGATCGAATTCAACGCCACTCGATTCATGCATCTTTATACCACCCATGCTCAAGCATCCTACACGAGTCAAGCTAATCCAGATATTGGCGATGTACAAATGCGTCTCAGCCAATTTGCACAACTACATCAACTTGTACGCGATACATCAGAGCATGACAATATACCGATAGTGCTTATGGGCGACTTTAATGTGGATGCAGCTGTACATATGGGATTGCCATTGACTGAACCGTCCACCATGAGCTCAAAGGAGTACGGCATGATGTTGAATGTACTACGTGGTACGGGTGTCGATCCCAAGTTGGTAGACCTCAAGATGAGAGGACGCTTATATGCTGACAACTGGCGATTGGACGATCTCACCGATGTGGTTTATGATCATTATGGATATCATCCCGTGACATTTGGTGATGTGCATGTCAACATGGAAGGAGAAATCGAACCGGCAGAGACCGTGTTGACCGATATGAGCCAGACAATGACAGTACAGAGCATTGATCGGATCCTGTGGGACAAATCAAGACCTTCCATTGTTGTCAAAAACCCTCAAACTGCAAAGTTCTTGGTACAAAGCAATGACCGGTTGAGCAAGGAGGAGAAACAACAGATTCCCTTTACACAAATATCAGGTACTACTACATTTATTACGGGGTATTGACTTTGGACTAACTTTTTTGTTAATAGACCATTATGGGCTTGAGTGTACTATTGAGCTAATATGATGGATCACTACATAGTACCCCTCCTCCCTCGTTGTACAATTTTTCAATATTACTGTTGTCGACAACAATTTCAAAACATGTAACATTTCATCAATCGTCTTCAATTGAATCGTGGGATTTTGGTGGTGGTGATGATGATGATGATGCTTGGGGATTGCTGATCCATTTCAGGTTGTATCGGGTTTCAAAGGTAGAGCGATCAATGACATCATTTAGCGCCTCGATTTCATGCAGCAAGTGGGATACGGTATCCAAGAATGCCATTTCAGCATCCCCTTTTGTTTTCAGGTTGTAGTATTCACGGTCGAGCTTATTGGGATGAAGGAGAATGCTCACCAATAGCAGCAATTGGTCTATTTGTCGACACCAATCACCAACTCCTTCACAAATGTACATTTCGTTCTCTGGAAAACGGCTGATGCGCGTAGCTGGACAAGAAACAGGTTGCAGCTTGTATGTGTATGCTTCCGATCGCTTCCCGATAGAATTTATCATGTACTCTCGTAAGCCATGGATATAAGCTACAAGTTCTTGGAGACGATACCACTTGAGATTTCCACCGGCAGCTTGAGCGCGTTTATTCCAGTCGCGGTACATGGAGGAGGAGGAGACCTTGAATAGGATTTATGTGAGGAGGGAAATGGAAAAGAGAAAAGGAAGACATCATGACAATCTGGGAAGCTTTTCTATAGATTTATCCATAATGGAGGATGTTGGTGTTTAGTTGCCAGCAGGGGTCAAACACCTGTGTGCCTTGGCATTGACCTGACGACAAAGATAAATAGAACCGCAAGATGACTGTATCTAATGCATTGCTACGCGATATATAAAACTCGTTGTTCTTGCGCAAGGAGGTTTATTAACCCTTCCATTGTTGCCTATACAGCTTATCCGTTACCCCTCAATCATGTATCATATAGACATGGATTAAAAGAGTTGGATTGTATACACCAGAATTGACAACAGCTGAACATATAATCGTTATTGGGATGTCCAAAAAAAGAATGCAGGTGTAGCAAGGGAAGGTACGTCCAAAAAAGGCGACCATTCTTTCTACTTTGTCGGATGCCGTATGCTGTCCCTTTCAGAGCCGTCCGTCGATCATCACAATCGCGTAGAAAATAGGGTCCTTTGGCAAGTGCCTTTATTTTTCTCCGAGAACCCTTGAAGAACCTATGATGTATATATATGTACATGTGACAATGAGACTCTCTATGCTAATGATAATGATCTCGTATTTGACAATAATGCCGGTGTCAATATAGCTTCTTTTCTCTTTTTGGATGATAATGAATCCGAGTGTGCAGTGTCTCCATTTACGACGAGATAATAACAACGATCACTATGGGTCCGATTAAAGTTGGATTTGCTCTGTAACCTTTTTGTCAGCTTTTCAGCCAGGAGAATTTCACGGGTAATTTAAAAGTCTCCAATTCCCCGAAGATTGAGACAAAAGAGTGATGGGCGGGGTAAAATGCACTAGCACACAGACCCATTTGGCGTCATTCTTAGTTTCCTTTTCCCCGAGTGCGCGGCGGGGATGTAACAGATTGGTCCTGCATATATATAGTGGCTGGTGACCAAAGGCAGTAGACAAAGTGAGCTTACTCTTTTCTCTCTCTTTATCAATTATTCTCACACTCCAAAACATACACCATGGTCAAACAAGATTTTACTATCACAAAATATGAAGTGCGTGATATTCGCTTTCCTACTTCCCAACATTTGGATGGATCGGATGCCATGAACAAGGACCCAGATTATTCAGCTGCCTATGTTATCTTTTACACGGATTCAGCTATTGAAGGCCATGGCATGACTTTTACCTGTGGACGTGGTACTGAGGTGTGCTGCAGTGCGATCGAAGCCTTGGCTGTCAAGTTTGTTGGCAAAAAGTTGAGCGAGTTGACTGCCGACATGCGTGCCACCCATCGTATCTGTACTGGTGATAGTCAGTTGCGTTGGATTGGTCCTGAAAAGGGTGCCATTCATCTTGCTACGGGTGCTGTGATCAATGCTGTATGGGATTTGTGGGCCAAAGCTGAAGAAAAACCTCTATGGAAGTTGGTTGTCGACATGACCCCTGAAGAGTTTGTGCAGTGCATTGACTTCCGTTACATCACGGATGCTGTTACTCCTGAAGAAGCTATCAAGATGTTGCGTGAGAATGAAGCTACCAAGGCAGCTCGTGAAGCTGAAATGCGTGAAAAGGGATATCCCGCATACACCACATCGGCTGGTTGGCTTGGTAAGTGTCTCTCTCTTGTGCATGAAAAAAAAGGGTGGCTATATACTAAATTGGGGAGATAGGCTACAGTGATGACAAGGTGCGCCGTTTGTGTCGTGAGGCCAAGGAACAAGGTTTCACCCATTTTAAGCAAAAGGTCGGTGGTGACAAGGAAGCTGATATTCGTCGTGCCGCCTTGATTCGTGAAGAGATTGGTGACGATGCAGTTCTCATGATGGACGCCAACCAAGTCTGGGATGTCAATGAAGCTATTTCTTGGATGGAAGACTTGTTGCAGTTCAAGCCTCACTTTATTGAAGAACCCACTTCTCCTGATGATGTCCTTGGTCATGCTACTATTCGCAAAGCACTTTATCCTCGCACTCGTGTCGCTACTGGTGAGCATATTCAAAACCGTATCATTTTCAAGCAACTCTTCCAAGCCAACGCTATCGACTTTTGCCAAATCGATTCGTGCCGTGTGGCCGGTGTCAATGAAATCCTTGCTATCCTTCTCATGGCTAAAAAGTTCAACATCCCCGTGTGTCCCCATGCTGGTGGCGTTGGTCTCTGCGAATATGTCCAACATTTGTCATTGATCGATTACATTTCTGTGTCAGCTACCACTGAAGGCCGAGTACTTGAATACGTCGATCATTTGCATGAGCACTTTTTGGACCCTGTTGTTATGAAGGATGGTCGTTACATGACTCCCACCTTGCCCGGTTATAGCATTCAAATGAAGCGTCAATCCATTGAAGATTACACTTTCCCCACTGGAAAAATCCACAAGGAGCTCGCCAACAAGGCTTAGAAGATAACCACATAGCACATCTTACATATATATATATACACACACACATGCCATCCTCATCCAATTGATCGCCCCCATATTCTACTACACTTCTTTCGACCCGCAGCCCTCATTGTTTACAACAGCTAGTACATCATGTGATTAAACATTAGCAACGTTCTTTATTTTCATCTATATTGTAGTCTCGAGAGTATGGCCTGTTTGGGATAACATTACAGGGACGATATGCATGGCTAACCACAGATCCCTTCCGTCTTGAATAGATCTTTTGCCATCTTTACAGGAGCAAATGTACTCTCTTCCGTAGCCAATCAAAGCCTAAGATAAAACTGATGTTGCTGCATCGAGATGGTCCACGGATCAATCAACCGACTTTTGCAGCAGGTGAATCACACCTGTAAGGATAATGTATGCTAGCTGTTACAGTAAACTGCCCTAGTAGAACCATTATTATTGGCAACCAGTGCATCTTGGCCGTCAACAACCCCACCCCCATTCTTTGATCATGAAAGTCCCAGATCCTTGCTCATCAGTGTAACGTCTTTCTGATGGGGGGGGTTGTTGTTGTTGAGGAGGGATGGTAAGTACCCAACAACAGATGCATTTCAAATATTGATGCCATCAGCAACAAAGAAAAAACAAACATTCATAAAACAATGACAGCCATAATGAATGTCATTGTATCAACAAATCAAAAAGCTTCGTATCACAACAAGTTGGATAAAATTCAAGCGTTCGGTTGCATTGTACGACACGCAGTTATCCACGAGGTTGGTACCCGACTTTGGATGAGCGAAAGAAAGGGAAAGCAAGGGATGAATACTACAAAGGGGATACGCAGGAGAAGAATAAAAAAAAGAGACCAATGCAGTAAGGGGTGGATATAATATGACAGCAAAGAATTGATGGTGTGATGGTTTTATTGTGGTGATGGTGGTTGTGCTGGTGGTGGTGAGGGGCAACCAAAAGAGAGATAAAATCTCTGTCTGACCACTTAAACCCGACACGTCCCTTTTATATAAGCTCACTCTTTTTACCTCTTTCCTGCACACACACACACACACACACACACACCCATCCATATCCAAATATACACGAAGTTGGTTGCAGCATATATCGATTGTTGTTCCTCAATGTCACAAACAACAAAACGACGCAGCATCCGTTTCGGCAAAGAAGGTCCTGCCACTTCCATTCGGACGGGATCAAAATCCACCAGTGATCTTCGACAACTCTCTCTCAATTCCTTCCTCAAAACACACGATTCCTTGTCCATGCCAGCAACAACTTCCTCGAGACGCGTTACTGATCACTCGCCTTCACAAAAGAAACTCGCTCCCCCAAAGACAACACCAGCATCTCCAACACCCGATCACAGCCAACTATTAAAAGGCGTTGTGGCATGTCTTGATATTAGGTTCGTATCATGTGCTACTTCCCGGCAGGTTTTTGCCCTGCTAACATGTTTCATCACGCTTTTTCTAGGACAGAAGATGGGGATGATGTCTCTGAGAACTTTGAACGAGCATTACAGTCTATGGGTGCCAAGGTAAGCACACCACTGCATCATTATTATGCATCACATGCTGACATAGCAACCGACATTACATAGACACGCCGTACCTTTTCAGGTGAGTGGTCTCTATTGTGACATAATATGCTGCTGTGGTAGCTGACATTAATCTTTAGATTCTGTCACGCACCTGGTATTCAAGAATGGATCCAACGCGACGCTGAAGAAAGCATTAAGCAAGAAAATCCACATTGTAAACTTGCTTTGGATTACACGGTAAATAATGGGTTGGTTCAAGTGATGAATAAACATTGGGTATGCTAACATGCAGTATAATCACAAAGATGCAAACGAGAAGGTCGCCGCTTGGAAGAAAAGGAATTTCTTATAGAAAGTCCACAAGGCATTGTTCTGGCAGGCAAGAAACGACGTAAATCCATGGAGCCTGGAAAGGTTAAGGCGTTGAATGAAGGTATGTGTGCATGTATGCATACGAAATCATATGATATTGATCTATTTTACTTTTAGAAGAAGCATCCGACAAGAGAAAACGTGCACGATCCACCATTGGAGGAAATGGACTGCCATCCAAAGGAGAATCAACATTACTACAAAAGCAACAGCAGCGACATAGTTCTGCACATGAATATCGCCCATCAACGTTATCACAATCCCTTCTCAAGCTTGAAACATCTACCAGCAATAGTACCACTGATAGCAGTAATACCGACAAGAGCACATCCAATTCACACGAGGAGCAACAAGAAGTCGATGAGGTTGCAGAAAGAGTACGGCGAGAATTGGAAGGAGAGGATATAGACCTAACACCACCAGCGTCACCTGTGCTGTCACGGCCTCACCTATCAACGGCTGCCTTGGAGAGGCAACAACAGCAGCAACAGCGACAAGAACAAGCAGCAGCAGCAGCAGCACAAACTCAGAAATCCGTGGTGACCAAGGAAATGCGTGAGCGTAATGAGCAAATCAAGGCCCAAATCAAGGCTGATTTCTTTGTTGGCGACACTGCACCCCCTGTGAAATCATCTCGGCCATCATTAGGCTCATCCAATACAACACCTCTACGACGGAAAAGACGTTCCTTGGGCGGCAATCTTTCCAGGCCCAATCTGTCAACATCCTCATCCTCATCCTCTACAACGACTACCTCCACGAACAATAATACATCCACCACAACCACAGCAACGCCTATGCCACATCCACCACAACCACCTCCACCATCATCATCGTCATTGCCTTCATCAAAACCTGTCACTATCCAAAACGACTCATCTTCATCCAATTCAGCTGCATCCTCAGCACATACAATGAAGACACGTAGCAGCAATCCAAAACCGACCATCGTTATGACATCCATGAGCAAAAGTGAACGTGATCGATGTACTGCAGCTATCAAGAGGATGGGTGTATATGAACTCGCCACAACGTAAGTGACATGACCATTCTTTTTATTTTACAAAAAGGTACTAATTTTATATACATAGTGTGGATGAAAGGACTACACATGTGATCGGTATGTATGATATGGCTCAATCAAAGTCCCTAGATCACCGTTTGTAACTGATTGTATATATTATAGTCGGAAAACGACGACGTACAGTGAGCGTGTTATATGGTCTACTGTTTGGTGCATGGCTAGTGAAGCCGACGTGGTAAGTCTATCTATACTCAAGCGCATGGGTGTGACAGCAAAGGTATTGACTCAAGATTATTTAGGATCTTTGACAGTGAACGTGACAAGGAGTATCTATCCGAGTCAGAGTATGAAGTTACCGACTTTTATCCTGATGCTCCACGTGCAAGACAGCAAAATCCCTTTTTACCATCCAATTTGGATATCTTTGTCCACTCAGCACATATCCTCGATACCAATTCCATCAAGACATTAATCCACAAAGCAAAGGGCCGTACAGTCGACGATATCAGTAAAGCTGACCTTATTATCAGCAAACATCCATTGGAGGTGGCTAACAAGATGCTAGTCAACGAAAATTGGTTACTGGATTGCATTGAACGATGGAGATGTAAGTGTTTTATTGCTATGGGTACAATACAAAACGGAACGTGGATCATTAATCGTGATTTCATCTAGATTTACCGACCGAGCCTTATAGCATAAAGAAGACCAATGTAACATAATGTATAAAGTATAGTCAATAGCGGAAATATAGCATTTGCATGAATTGTGCAACCTGAAAAAGTTGGCCAACTGGACAAGGGTGGTGGTGGTGCGGATGGGGATGGACAATGTGGTAGAATCAAGGAACGAGAGAACAAATGGAGTGAGAGAGGATAGGATCATTTTTCCCTTTGTATTGAATGGAATGAAAAACATGATCAGGACAATTGCTATTGCTACTCAATGGCATGCTTACAATGATGATTCGTACCTGAGAGTTTGCAGCAATATGGAATTCAGAAGGAACTAGAGTCGTGCCACCACCACAGGTTTCATGTCGCCAATTTCATGCACCGCGGCTTTATTCCCTTTATATTGCACATCACCCTTTCCTTTCTCAATTGACGACCGCATGGACAGCGATCCGCCGCCACCAACGGAACCATCACCACCCTCCCCCGGCAGCAATTACGCTCCTCTCGTTCTTGGCACCTTGGCATTATTTGTCATTGCTGTCACCACGGTTTCTCGTTATGGTAATCTACGATCTCATCCTTGGTATGTTTCCACCGTTTGCATTATCGGTTGGTGCTTTCCATTCTGGATCGTGCTCTTGCTACCGGTTGATCTCGCATCGGTATGTTTCAATATATATATCTTCGTGTATATATATATATTATGTACTTATCATGTCATAGTCGACTTACGACCAATGCCAAGGCGACTGCAGGGTCCCATTCTCTCATGTATCTCAGTCCTTTCTTTATGTGGCATGGCGTACCCTTTATTGGACATCCTTTTGTCTCACGTGGTAAGTATATACAAAAGGGCGCAGGGTGGTGCAAGGAGGCTCATTGTTCCCTATTTCCAGGGTGATGATTCCAATGATGCAAGCCTATGTCAATACGGGCGATTTTGGTTTCACAAACCGCCTCAAATCTGCAGTCAGGGTCAACCTCCAGTTCTACTCGATATACATTGTTATCGGCTTTTTTGGCTTGATTTATCTTGTATTCGGCAGTGGATATACAACAAGGTAAAGAGAGAGAGACAGATTTTATCTTTTCAAAACACAGTAAGCTCATCACGAGGATATAGAGAAAAGATCCAGGGCTTTGTCATGGCCATGGCTAACAGCTGGGGTCTCTTTTTGGTGATTATGTTTATGGGTTATGGTCTTGTCGCGGTGCCTCGAAGGTTATGGTTCACTGGCAATCCTCAAAAGCACTTGAATCAATTATATGGAAATGCATCCCGGGTCAAGGAAGAATGCATGGACAGTGAATTGGAGTTTATTGAAGTGTGCAAGGCAAGTATTACCCTCGTCGGTTGTAAATCAAGGATGGATATACTCATCTTAGATGTCCAATAGATCATGCATGCCATATCAAAGCTTACAACAACAAGAGCCGATCCCTTTTTGCGTGGTTGTGTCGACCAGATGATTCAGCGATTTCCTTTTATCCTTGATCCAGAATACACCGATCGTGACAATTCGGTTTCCTTACCAAGAGATATCACCGAGGATTATCTGATCAAACTCAACAGACGTATGATTATCGCTGCTAGGATGAAAGATAGAAAGCTAGCGTAAGTGGCATTTGCTTGTGGACGTTGTAGTTGGGATTGACAAAAGTTCATTGTTGGTATAGGTTATGGGAGAATCTCCTGGAGGAAGCGTTTTATCTGCAAGATATCATTGAAAATAGAAACAACTCAGACCAGTAAGTTGTCATTGTCATCCAGCACCTCTGGGTCATCCCTATTGACCGCACTGATCGTATAGCCAATTCCACTCGACGCTACGACCATTGAGAGAAAGTACGCGTTGGAATGATATCAAGGCACAGCTAGGTATGTATAGCAGCGATGGATAAGGGTATTACAATACATTGCGCTTATCATTCTTATTCCCAGAGTGGTGGTGGCTGTTGCGAATTGAACCCATTTTTCATCGTGGTGTGGCACTACTATGTGCAGTTCTCAGTGTGTGCATCTTGTGGTCTGAAATCGTCTTCAATATCAAGAATCCAGTCGTATCGATCGTAGCATTAGGTCTTCGAGCCTGTGGATACAATTATGCTGCAGTAGAGGTAAGTAAATTTGGAAGCAAAAGAGCCAACTGGATGTGAAGATGTTAACCCAATGTCATTGTTTGTAGTTTATGGCCTTTTTTACCCTGATGTTCATGTGCATTTGCGTTTATACCTCGTTGTTTAAGGTGCGGTTTTTCAACCTTTACATCCTGATACCCAAGCATCACACCGACGAAAACAGTCTATTGTGGTTTACAAGTTACATGTGCAAGATGATGTGCGTTTGACTTTTATTATTCGTGACATGGCCAGAGTCTCTAATGGTATTGCATTAGGGCCCCACTTTGCTACAATTATATCAATCTTGCAGGTGATTTCAGTGGAACATCGGAATCAGTGTTCAACAGAGCAAGTATCTACATACCTAGGGGCTTAACATGGAACAATTGCTTACAGTAAGATAATAGTTCATGGGTGGTGCAGATCTTGTCCCATTCTTGGGCACTACGTTTATCGATTGGTTTCCTATTGTCATTCTGATACCAGCCTTATCGGTTCTCTTCAACTTTCAAGGACGTTGCCTAGGACTATGCGGTGTGAAAGATCCATACGATGATGAGGAAGCAGGTGGAAGGGACAGTGATGGAGTTATATCTTTGAATGTGGATATTGCCGATGGAAAAGCACTGGTGATTGAAGGTATTATGCTCTTGGTCAGAAACTCAAAGTTCTATGTATATTGACGGTATATCGCTATTAGAACGTGGTGTTCGGGAACGTACAATCAATCCGCATCTCGCTGATCAACGAGGTTTTCTTAGTCGTGCTCGTAACGCACTTGGGGTATGTGAGTTGCATAATTTCGACATTTGGTCACTTGTCTTATGTCACCTTTAGGCATACACATCCAAGTACAATCGTGGACCCTACAATTACAGTAGCAACAGCTCAAGATCACTCCACACACTCGGTGGCGGAAACACGGAGGGTAGAACACCTTTGTCAGCAACACTTAGACAAGAACGTGATCGACGCATCGATGAGATTCTTTCTGGGCGAACGACACCATCCTCCTTTTCCAACAACAGCCGTAGCAGCAACCAATATTCCCAAGTAGAGGATGAGCATGATGGTTTGCATGGACATCATTCACAGCAAGACAATGCTGGTGCTGCAGGTGTAGGAGGTCTTTTATCCTTTGGTGATACTGTCAAGAACAAACTCAATGACCTATTTACAAAGAAATCGCCTGGTGGCCCTGGTGCTGTATCCTTGTCTCCTGAATCGGAAAGCGATACTAATGCAAGACAACAAGAACCATTGTTGCGACCTGACAGCTATCAAGGAAGAAGAGGAAGGCGTGTATTTGGTCAACCACCCTCTTCATCATCCTCATCTTCATCCCCGGAACAACATCGACGTGATATTACCCGCTCACGTTCTCCGTCACCACCACCTCCTCCTACAACGGGATTAGGCCTTTCGTCGACTGCTGGTCCAACACGTAGTGGCTCCCCTTTTGCCCGTTTCGACAGCAAAGGCCGTGATATGAATAACATCTTTAGTGATCTATAACCTCTTATCTATATTAGTGATGCATCTAATAAACAAGTCATATTTACCTTAGATGTTATTTATCTCCGAACCCATCCTCGTCGTTAAACACTTAAAAGTACCATTGAATGGTTTATAGTAATCATCTTACAATAAGACCACACGTTATGCAACCACATTACGACTTCATGATATTCATCTTCACAAGAATCGGCAATCCTTTGCCATCCATAGTTATGATAAGAGGCCACCCAGTAGTATATAAGCTGCAACATCCCATCCGTTCAGCGTCTCTCCTACTGTACATTTTCTCCACCCGCTCAAACTTTTACAATCAAATGTGGTACCTTTATGAGAACACGATGTAGGCGAAAGGACCTTGCATGAAAAGTTTCAGGTTCGAAATGGGCATCCTTAAGGTCTTGAACCGTCCACCCTGTATATATTCCCATCCGTTCATCGTCGGACGCTCCCATCAAAGATTCTCACAATGAAGCATGCGGTTTTTAATTGAATGCAATTGATCAGCATGTCATAGCTAACCTTCTGACCAAGTTTCACGATGGAAATGGGCAAACGGGGGACGTGCACTAAGCACCCTACTTGCGTTCCATCCGATTCATAAAAACTTCATAATGAAGCGTGCGGTTTTTAAATGAATGAAGTTGATCAGCAAGTCCCAAAGAAGCTTCTGACCAAGTTTCATGTTCGATATTGGGAATCCCAACGTAATTCATTCTAAGTGACATTTCATGAATTTGGACGGGTACGGAACTTCCGTCGGTCATAGTCAATCCCACGTTACACGCTCCCATTCAAAACTTTTAAATGAAGTGTGGGTTCTTTATTATGACAAATTGATCACCACGATTAAGAGTACCTTGTGTGAAAGTTTCAGGTTCGAGAGAGGCAATCTCAAGTTTCTGGGCCGTCCATCCTATATATATTCCCATCCATTCATCGTCGGGCGCTCCCATTTTATTTCTCACAATGAAGCATGTGGTTTTTATTTGAATGGAGATGATCAGCATGTCGAAGCCCACCGTGCTGAACAAGTTTCACGATGGAGATGGACAATGGCGGAGGTGTGCACTATGCAGCCTACTTGCATTCTGTCCGACCATTGTCTCCCTTAAATTTGGACCGCCCGATTCATAAAACATCATAATGAAACCTACGGTTTTTAAATGAATGGAGTTGATCAACATGACCCAGCGAACCTGCTTACCAAGTTTCATGTTCAAAGGGGGCAATCTCAAGGTAATTCATACTAAATGGCATTTCAATGAATCCGGGCGGGGTACGGAATTTCGTCCATCATAGTAAACCCCACATTACACCCTCCCATTCAAAATCTTTGAATGAATTGTGGGCTCTTTATTAATACAAAGTTGTTCAGAATGACGTAGAGCATATTGTGTGAAAGTTTCAGGTTCGAGAGAGGCAATCTCATGATCATGGATTATTTACAGTGTGCATGGATTTGCATGACAGTGCCTGACCTATTTAATTTCCACCTCTTCCACATCCCAGCCTCTTCCCTCTTCCTCCTCCCATTCTCAACTGTTGCCCCGTTCAAGTACAACTACTTCATGCGAACGATTGCCCTGATTCAACCCATCATGCCATTGCTACAACTGTCTTGATCGGATTGTCTTTGACTGGATGGAACACTCCATGGCTTGTGCACCTCTACTGCAACACGCGCGTTCCTTGACACTGCACGTTCTCTTGTACACTCTTCTTCCACGACCAATCGTAACAGGAATGCCATTAACAAGGTCTTCACTCCATTGTCTCATACAGCATTTACAGCATTGTCACTCTACTACAACACACGCTCTTGCACACTCGTCTGCCACGATCAAACGTACAGCAGTTGCTATCAGCAGGGTCTTTACTCCATTGTCTCGACTTACTCACAGCAACATGTCTTGCAGCCTTCTATTACGTGAACAATAGCCAGCCATTGTATAGCAGCAGCTTTATTTACGTGTAGCAACTTGCTTTGATGCATACGGGTTATTACGGATGATGCATATCAGCTATCAAGTACTCCGCAATACAAGCAATCTTCATCTGGTTGAGCTGCCATGGAATATGACCAAGAAAGAGATATATCAACAACCGGATAAAAAAGGAAGCATATCAGCACCTATCGCAATGGCTCTTTTCAACCAATATATTGGATTCGCAATGGCTATGAGGGATGGATGCAGTCAAGTGCTGTAATGAGGATCGTAGCGATTACTTGGCGTGTCATCAGCAGGGACGAAGGAACATATTACGTGGATTCAGCTGAGGATGATGATGGATTGGTTGGAAATGGACCAAAGGGCTTTTATCTTTGACCAAAGGCGTTCTACAGAAGTGGATGCTATATTGGATTACTCGATTCAATACATGCAGCAGCTATTTTGCAGTGATGGATGAAGAATGATTATGCCGGCAGCAAGCAAGAATACGATGACACCATTATCCCTGTTGCCTCTATGTGGCTCAACCATATCTGATTGAATTCTCAACGCTGCCCCTTATCGTATTTACTGGATCGATACCCACACTACTATATACTATTTTGCGAGCTTTTTATTGAATGAAAATGGATCTAATGTAATATTTGGGGCTATTATACTATCAGCTCAAATGGGCAAGGTGTGGATCACTTGGTTGCTTTCTGGATTGAAAGAGGGGGAATGGAAATCGAAGGTTGGAAAGCGAGGCTGGATCACTTACATGGTTGCGACGAGATGCGTTCTTTTGCGACAACATTATTGCATTCACTAACGTTTCCTAGCTCACATACTGAATGGTGATCCTGAAAAGAAACATTCGAGAGTGATGATTCCCAACATGTGTTTGATTGTCTCATAAGCATGGTTCATTGTATGTAAGCTTAATGCATTAGTATATTCAAGGAAGAATCAGCAGTTAGACAATATGTCACCAGTACATGTACATATCTGCTTAGCCATGACAGTTTACAGCTAACGCTAGTTTATGCAGCCTTATAGAGGAACGAGTCATTCCATACGGGCATTCATAGACTGATCTTACTACAGCGTTTTGCGTCTGAAACTATAAATTCTCAGGAGCCTCGGTCGGCTGAATTATTATGTGGTACTGGGTATAAGGAGGTCATTAGTGGAAACAATTTGGAGGCAGCTGTAGAGGTCCTTTTCACATATAAATAGAATGCTTTTCGTCCTGGTCAACTCTTTCCCTCTTTGCCATTATGTTTTTCGACTACCCTAAATTGTATCTTCATAGATCACCGCAATTTGATGATGAAGCATGTACATTTTATCAACCCTCGCTTCAAGTCCAGGAATACGTCAGCTACTCCACTTGAGATATTTGGATGCTTCGCTTCTACCGGGATCTTGGGATTGTCGCAGCAAACGTTTTTGTCAGCAGCAAAACATCGAGCACGTACCACGTATAAAGTTGACCCTGCTGCTGGCATAACTGCAGATCATCTTCAGCGTTTCGTTATGGAGATGATTGAAACACTACGCAACAATGGCGACGGCCCGTTCTTTGTGGTGATGAAGGATTCACCCATGTACCGAGAAAAGCCCTTGGTGGATGCGATCAAAAAGGCTGGCCATAAGCCTTTTTAGTTACCTGCTGGCGTTGATGTCGGTCCTGCTCTGGGTGTTGGCTATACATAAAGGACAATGTTAAGACCACACCTCTGACAGAGGACGATGATCTTGCTTCGAGGATCGTAAAGGTTGCCAAGACTGTTCGTGCTGGTGATTACCGGAAGTGGATGTCACAATCTTCCCGATTGTTGTTGGCATCCACTCAATAGATACCACCCACACCACCACCATATCACCACCCCCTCCCATATCACTACTACCCCCACCCCATATCATCACTATCCCCCTCCCATATCATCACTATCCTCCTCCCATATCATCACTATCCCCCTGCAATATCACCAACACCATCATGTGTACGAATAAAGTGAGTTGACAAGGAATGCGGTGTATCATAATAAGAGGTGTGTTGTGTATAAGGCTACTCCAGTTTTGGGCGAGAGTAAATGACAATGCTATGGAAATTGAGCGTGTCTCCAATTAGAATACAGAATATCAGGGTAGTCGAAAAACATAATGGCAGAGGGAAAGAGTTGACCAGCAAGAAAAGCATTTTATCTATATGTGAAAAGGACCTCTACATTGTTTCCACCAATAACCTCCTTATACCCAGTACCATCAGCCGACCGAGGCTCCTAAGAATTTATAGTTTCAAACGCAAAACGCTGTATAGGAAGACAGGAGATGGATCAATCATGCATTTCTCCACCAATAGGATTGACCCCTCAAGTCAGGCTGTGTTACACAATCACGCCCCTCTGCATCTTCGGCTCTATCAAAGTCAACCTACTTGACAATGAACAAAGACCATTTGTTATATAGCATTACGCTCACACTATAGTAAAAACATAAAGACACCCATAACTAAAAATTCTACAATGAAACGTGGGTCTTCAATCGAACAAAGTTGCTCGTCGGGGTCAAGCGCACCCTATGTAGAAGTTTCGCGATTGTCGTGGCCATTCTCAGATTCACCCAATGTCACCACCAGCCAAAGTAGATCTGGTCGACCTCTTGAATTTTTTTTTTGACTTTGGCTGGTGGTGACATTGCGAAATCTAGGATCGCCGACGTTGATCGTGAAAGTTCCACACAAGGTGCGCCTCACCCCGACGAGCAACTTTGTTCGATTGTAGACCCCACGTTTCATTGTAAAGTTTAGAGTTACAGGCACATTTATGTTTTACATATGCTGTAAGCGTGGTGCTATATGGAGAGTGGTCTTTGTTCATTGGAAAGTATCATGCAAATGAGCTGTGTTGCACAAAGAAGTCCGTCTGCATCTTCGACTCTATCGGGGTCTACCTACTTGACAATGAACAAAGTCCACTTGTCATATAGCATCACGCTTACAGCATATGTAAAACATAAAGGTACCTGTTTCTCCAAATCTCCATAATGATGTGTAGAGGCTTTATGAGAACGATATTGATCAGCATGACCGAGAGCACCTCCTCACCAAGTTTCGACGTCCCCACCAGCAATATCGGCGCGCACGGCCGTACACCCTATTTATGTTACCATCCCTTCGTCGTCTCTCCCACATTTAAGGTTTTCATAATGAACTCTGGGGTCTTTATGGGAACGAAATTGCTCGATGTGGTCGAAAGGGTGTTGTGTGAAAGTTTCAGGTTCGAGGTGGGCAATCTCGGGGAACAGGAGCGCCGACCCTACTTTTCTCTTCGTCCCTCCTACATTTGGGCTGGCCGGCATTCAAAATGTTCATAATGAACCATGCGGTTTTTAAATGAATGGAATTGATCAGCATGTGCGAGAGAATATTCTGACCAAGTTTCAAGTGCGAAATGGGGAATCTCAAGAAAATACATACTAAATGACTTTTTCATAAATCCGGCGCTTTCCCAATTTCCACCCGTCATAGTAAACCCCACATTATACCCTCCCATTCAAAATCTTTGAATGAAGTGTGGGTTCTTTATTAAGACAAAGTTGATCAGCATGACGTAGAGTATATTGTGTGAAAGTTTCAGGTTCGAGAGAGGCAATCTCATGATCATGGATTATTTACAGTGTGCATAAATTTGTATGGAAGTGCCTGACCTATTTAATTTCCACCTCTTCCACATCCCAGCCTCTTCCCTCTTCTTCCTCCCATTCTCAACTGTTGCCCCATTCAAGTACAACTACCACCTGCGAACGATTGCCCTGAATCAACCCATCATGCCACTGCTACAACTGCTTTGATTGGATTGTCTTTGACTGAATGCCAACTGCATGGCGTGTACACAGCCTACTACAACACCTGCGTTCCTCGACACTGCACGTTCTCTTGTACACTCTTCTGCCACGACCAATCGTAACAGCATTCATCTCAGCAGTAGCCATTAGCGATGTCTTTACTCCATTGTCTTATACAGCGTTCTTTACTTGCAGCAAATTGTCTTACAGCCTTTTCACGTGGACAGCAGATAGCGGTTGTATATAGGCAGCTTTATTTTCGTGTAGCAACTTGCTTCAATACATACGAATACCTATGGATAAGGATCTAAGTACTGCATTGCTTTGACACATGGGATGGAGGGATCTGGGTATATACAACACGTGGAAAAAGAGTATTTCCATTGTCAACTTCACAATGTCGTTCTGAACGACTGGTGTATCCTATTATCATACGCGAAGCAATTCCACGGCAGCTACATACTACTGTCGCCAACCTTTGTGCAACCTGTCAACCCGGCATAACCATCATCACCCAACAGCATGCTTTGATACGCCACGCATCCATCCATTCACTTTTGTAAGATGCACTTTTAAAGGATAAAACTTCCCATGTCGATGTACCTCCCATTTAAGCTATTCGTCTACTTGCCCTTGTGAACGATATTGGATTAAAGGTTACTTTAGCAAATACGATATTAATTTCCACATCGCTATATGTGAGAGAGTTCCCTTCTTCCAGAGCTGGCAACAAGATCGATGCAGGATTGTTGAAGGAAAAAGAGGGGAAGAGAAAGGACCTGGGTGATTCATTGCGTCTTCTTGTACAAAGACTATATTCGATAGTATAACTCTTCTCGATACACGTTACAGGTCTTGCAAAATAGCAATTTTATTGATGTACGATGGGGAGATTACTTGTGGACATGTCCTGTCTGTATATTGCTATTATCGACCAACAGTTAGGCTAATGGGATAAATACAGCTACTACTACAGCACTCTGAGGATAGGTGATTATGGAATTCATTCATTCTCTTCACTGTATGACAGCATTGAATGGCAATGGTTGAAAGACAACAATGAAATAGGTGAACACAATGATGCCAGGGTGCCTGAAGTGAATCCAAAATTGGGAGGACATTGTGGTGAGAATGGATCCAGTGGTGTTTAAATGGGGGCAGTGGCTGAGTGCGACACATCTTGAAATAGACCTCTAACCTCTTTCCGCCCAATGTCATTTGAAGCACGCTTGTGCCGCGAGATCGTCGAAGAAGACTTTGGTCCATTCACATCGGTAAGTCCATGCAACGATGGTAATGCAGCGATCCAGCCCATGTGCTGATTTGCAGTACTCTGTGCCCGCGTGTTTAGAAAGTCGTTAGCCAACTCTTGCTTAAAGGACGTCTCGGCTTGGGTGACATTGTCCGGTTTACCAAATTGACCCAACGTCAAGTGCGTGAAAGTCTTGTGGTGCTTATTCATCATGCTCTTGTCCACTTTACCGAACCAGAGGAGGGTGTACGTGAGCCGACATTCTATCAAGCAGACGCTCAAAATATCATGATGCGACTACGGATCGGTCCTATTATGCGGGTCACTGAAGAGCAATATGGAAAAGAGGTAGGTGGATTGAGGGATCAAAACGCAGCGAGATTCAATGTAGAGTAATCCATGATTTGATTAGGCGCTTAATATCATCAAGCTTATATTCACTAATGGACGTATGCGACTTCCAGCAATTCATCAATGGGTCTCCGATTTTGACAGCAAACCCAAGACAAGTGAGTTGGATCGATTTCCATGATAATTATATGGCAGGTCACTTATCAAACAATGATATCATACACAGAGAAAACAACATATACCACAGCATTCAAACGACTTGCCATGGCTGGTCTTATCACAGCTCTACTCCCAGAACACAGCCGATCGAGCACGGATAGGCTACTCATTGCCCAAGAAAAGGAAGCACAGAAATATACAATCACCAGTGCAAAGGATATGAAGGCTATCAAGCAAGCAGCACAGGCACAAATCGACGCCGAGTATTCAATGACTGAGGGTATTGGCATGGTAAGTTGGCGTTGCTAGGGGAAGGATAGATCACGCACGCTACACGTGACAGGTAACTGATGGATATCTTTTTATATAGAAAAGAAAAGCTGTTGATGCGTTGGCCGGTGAAGAAAAGCGAATGGCGGTTGGCAGTGAAGATGACGTTGATCACTTTGATATTGACAACACTGTATATTTCGCCATCAACTATGAGAAATACAATATGATTTTCCGGAATAACGTAAGTAGGATACAACATGGCAATAACAGGATGACATCTCACATTATCATAGACAATCGTTGATTTTGCCACCGAACGTATCAACCGCACTGCAGGCCAGATTGTAAAGGCGTTCTTAGAGCACGGCAAAAGTAAAATGAAGATGATCAAGGAAGAGGATTCACGTAAGCCATCACGCAAAAAAAAAAAAGCTGATAGGTAGCTGATTATATTGACTGATTGTTTGCCCTATGCAGCCTCCGCATCCCCAATGCATATTGTCAACCTAGTACCATCTGAAATCTTGACACAAGGCGATATTGTATTGCAGCCTGACCCAATGGATCCTGACAAAAAGCCTTCATATCAAGAAGTGGTTAGAGGATATCTCGCACTCTTAAAGACAGATCAGGGTGGTTTTATCAAATCCAAAGACGAGATGGGTGCCAACCAGTTTGCTGTCAACTTTGCCAGACTAAGGAATACAATGCGGCGTCGTGTGTTTGAGGGATTATTGCGAGACAAATATGGTGTAGCCACTTGCCGGATTGTACGCATTTTGTTGGATAAAGGCAAACTAGAGGAATCACAAGTGCAAAAGTTGGCCATGCTGCCTGCCAAGGAAACGCGTGAAAAACTGGGTCTTCTCAATTCCAAGGGCATTGTGGAAATTCAGGCAAGTTGGGGAAGAGGGAAAACTGGTTTGTGTTTATCTATCTCAAAGGGCTAATCGGATCATCAAACAATAGGAAGTGCCCAAATCAGCAGATCGAGCACCTGCACGTACTATTTATCTTTGGTATGTTCCGCTAGAAAAGTGCTATCAAGAACTATTGATGGACGTATACCGAGCTATTGGCAATCTACAACAACGAAAGCAAGAGGAGCTCAAGATCCGTCATCGTTTGGTGGAAAAGCTCAGCCGAAGAGACGTCATTGAAAACATGGATCTTTTGAGCGATGGTGATAAAGCCGAGATGGCTCAAATGAAAAAGGTCCTTGAGCGATTAGAAGTATCGAAGATGCGTTTAGATCAAATAGTGATGATTTTCAGAGATTTCTAATATATAAAGCAGCCCGGTTGCTATAGTGATATGCATGTTATGCATGGGTATGTCTCTCGTGTGTTTGAGTGTTGCTCCGTCGTGTGCGTGTGAAATATAAAGCGTGCATGAATTTCTTAACCCCCCTCCTCCCGACTTGTTTCCCATCCTTATCAACCATGGAAGAAAATAGCAACAACAACAACAACAGCCACACAGCTAGTAGCAACCATCGAGCACTGTATAAGCGTACCAGCATACCGAGAAGCCAAGAAGAATTGCGTGAACGACGTATGGTGTTTGATCAATCCCTTCGCAAAAAGCATCGTGAACAGCTTATTACTGCCAAACGATTCCGTCAGCTTACGCATCGCGAAGAAAAGGAGAGTGCAGGTGATCCGTTGCCTCCCATCAATGAGCACGATGGCAAGTTTATATGACAACAGGCATGATGTTTTGATGTATAAAAGCTTATATGGACTTTATTATAGAGGATATCGACCCTTACTATCGCCTCACTCCGGAGCAAGTAAATGCACTGGCGTCTGATCTGAGGAGTGATGAAAAGCAAGTGCGTATGGTGGCAGCACAGCATTTGAGCAAGTTTATCTTGGAGCCAGCACAAGCTTTGATTGATTACATTACCCAAGGGGATTGTATGGAAGCACTTACAGTGAGTATTTGATTAAAGTGGCTACTTTATCTCTCTAACCCAATGTATTCAATCATAATAGCACATGATGACGGGCACTGAGCCTGATGAGCAGCTGCAAGCCGTCCAAACAATCTCAAGTATGTAATTTACCCACCACTTACTCCTTGTGATTGTGGGCGGCTAATGTAACTGATGCTTCATGCACCAGATATTGCCGCTGGTCCTCATGATTTATGGATAAAGTCAGTCTCGGCCGTGCCATATATGATTCAATACCTGGATTCGGATAACATTGTATGTATCATGGTCATTTATCATAATGTGCTTTTACTCACACCCCGATACATAGAATCTTCAAGAGGCAGCAGCTGGTGCTTTGGGAAATATGGCAGCTGAAGAACTGGGTGATATGACAACTGAAGATGATGAAGTACGTGATACGATCCGAAAGAATGGCACCATTCCACCTTTGGTACGATTGCTTGATTCTACGGTATGTCTCTCTCTCTCTCTCTCTCTCTATGGTTGACTGCATAGCTTTGTTCTAACAAAACGAAAATATATAGGATCCCAGATTGGTACAGACGACATGCTTTGCTTTAGCCAACTTGGCAGCACGCGCATCAGAAAGTCAACTACATGCATTCATGGCTGCTGGTATCACACCTCGATTGTTGCGTCATCTCAAGGATAAAACGGTATGGCATTGTTCCCTACAACCACATCGAATGATTCAACGGGGGGCTAAATTTCTCTCTCACATAGCCTGATACAGTCACTGATATTTGTTGGGTGCTCAGTTACATGACAGCCGGGTCCAAGGAGTTCCGAAAAGAAATCATGCATCAACGCATCGCCCCTTTGCTGGTAATGTGTAACCTATCTACTACCACCATTGTTTTTATTGATGCTGTGTTTATTAGGTGGAGAATTTGAGAGATCTTGCTCAGCATGGTCCTGTGGTCTTGCCTATTGTGCGTACTCTGGGAAATTTATGTGGTGGGCCCGATGAGTACACCAAGGCCTTGCTTGCACAAGATGGCTTCCTCTTTACCATACTCCTGTTAACGCATTCAGAGCATCGGTAATCATTACTCTTTTACAACTCTATATGAGAGCATGGCACTGATATTTAAACTAGGGCAATCAAGAAGGAAGCATTATGGGCATTATCCAACATTACATCTTGGTAAGTGATACTTTTTGTTTCACCTTATGCAAACAAAGACGCTGATCCGCGGTTTCCCCCGCATCATAGTGAGGATATGGACATTGTGAAAAGTGTAGTGGATGCAAATGGTATCGGTTATCTCGCTGATATCCTTGAACAACATGGAGGTTATGACATTCGTCAAGGCGTAAGTATATCCCAACCAGGATCAGGATTGAACAATGATTCAAATCATTCTATATAGGCTGCTCAATGTCTATTGAATATTGCCTATCACAGTGAAAAGTACATGGAGATTCTACCACATCAACGACTACTACCAGGTAACCTCTTTTTTTTTTCCCATGCGCCCAGGCTCTCTTATTTACTCATCTTTTCTCACCCCTCCCGATCTCCTCCAACAGCATTTGTGGATCTGGTCCAATCGCAGGATGCGGAAATAATGAAGCTTGGATTGCAATATATTGATTTGCTATTGACACGTGTGCCAAGGGTAAGTAAAGATGATGGGATGGTAATGCGTGTTTGTATGTTTGTCTGACGTCTTTTTACTGTATTAGGGAGCTGATGTAGTTCAAGTGACACCAAACTGCATGAAAGCTTTAGGTTCAGTGACACCCATGCCTGATCCCGAGCTCTATGTGTATGCGAACAGATTGGTTGACAAATTTTATGGAGAAGCAACACAAGAGCTACATGGATGAATCTGAGTAGTAGTGCAGCAAATAACATTATCAATAAAACTACTTGAATGGAAATGTGCATATTTTAATGGAGGAACATGGTATATAGGAGTAGTAAATGAAAACTAGATAATAGCTGTTGAATATACCAAGAAAGGAGGGGGGAAGGTTGAAACATACACACACACACAAGGCAAGGGGAATGGGGGGGGATGGTGGGGTGGGATAGTGGATAATAGGTATCATTGATTTTCTTCATCAGGATGTTCTGCGTAGGTACGAATGCTCACGATCAAACGCTCCATATCGGATTGACATCTATCGACGGCGGATTGCAAATCACCATCTGTCTCCTGCACGTTACCAGCAAGTGCTTCTAATTCCGAGCGCACATGATCCACAAAAGCTTCAGTGTTGGATTGGACTTGATCACGCATCCTCCGCAATGCATCCAGTCGCTGCTGCTGTTCTTCAACCCATTGATATGCTCGTGTTTCATGTATCTTGGAAGCCAAATGACATCGTTCAGCTACTATCGCTAGTTGCGCATTGACGACACGTAGTTCTTGTCGAAGTCGATCCACTTCTCGTTGTGGGCCAGAAGCCATGGATTCTTCCAAAACCTTGTAGTGTTGATCAAGCCGTGCCTTTTCCTCAGTAACAAACTTGTGCTTTTCCATGGCTGCATCCAATTCCTTTCGTGCCTTGGCCGCTTCTTGCTTTAGTCGTTTGACCTCGCTCTCCATATCCTGCGACGATCGCTTGGACTGATTCAGTTGCTGCTGTTTGCTGTCCAATGTACGCATCAAGCTCTGGATCTCTGAACGATACTGTGTGTTGCTTTCTGCATATTCCTGTGCTTCCAATTGGTACTTCTTTTTCGATTCACGTACTGTATCCAGCTAGTAATATATATTGTCTCAATGAATAAACGAGGAAGGAGAGGAGGAGGCGTTATATAAAAAGTATCCTACCTGCGATCGGGTGGCGGCTAGTTCTTTTTGAATGGACTCCCAATCTTGTTGAAGTTGTACCAGCACTTTACTAGAACGCGAGTTTTGGACACCTGTGGGCATAACTGGGTTGGAGGCTTGAAGCATAAGTGTTGCACACCCGGGAAAGAAGGTTAAAAGATGGAAGGAAGGAAAATGAAAAAATACAACAAATCAAGCACCGAGGTTGGAATGGTATGCTGGGCTGAGCAGAAAACCACGTTTCTTGGTTACGGAAACAGTAATAATACAGGGATGGGATGGTTGTTGGCATTGACAAAGAAGAGAAATATGAAACAGACGTCAGATTAATTCACTTGGTAGGTTTTGAATGCACATAGCACACTGGTGTGAAAATATGTGTGGGGTAAAAAAAAAGTGGGTGGGTTGGAGCAATGGTATTATAGGTTCTCTCGGCATCATCAAAATTGCCTCTTTCTTTCTTTCTTTGACTTTCCTTGTTTCTTTTTCCCTTTCCTCTTATTTAAAGCAACCCCACTTAACACCCCACATTATTACTACTACCACCACCACTACCACCACTTTTTGAAGTTGTCAGTCCGTGCACACTCGCCTCCTTTTGTGTTCCATCGATCCATCCTTGTCGACTAGTTGGATTGTTTAACCAAGCCTATTTTAATCCGAAAAGACAAGAGAGGGGGAAACGCTTTGCTATTGTGTCGTCGCCTGCGTTTGCCTCTTTCTTTTCTTTTTCCTCTTAACAAGTCAACTTTCAGCACATTCTTCCACGAGGCTTGAGACGGTGTGTGTACGTGTGTGTAGTCGTTCGCAAGAGAACAAGAACAGGGAAACGACGACGACGGTATCCCCTTGCTTTTGCTCTTTCTATTGGCTTCTCCTCGTCTTTTTTATTATCAACGTTTTCCATTGCGGACTGACAGACACCGTGTACATCCTTCATTCAACCTCGACATTCTCATCCTTGCGCATTCGACTCCCATGACAACGACGTTTTCTATTCGCAAGACTACTGCTGCTGCTGGTGCTGCTTCCCACAAGTGCAAGTATATCAAGCCCCGTGCCATCCAATCACCTGCCGCCTTACCGTTGCACACCTCACTGCCTCCTTCTCCGCCGCATAAACAGCAGCAAATACAACATCATCCAACAGCATCCTCGGTCGATAGTACTCTCAGCACAAATAGTAGAGATGTCATTGTAGGCGATCAATGGCTTGTCCTATCAAGAATAGGCGAAGGCTCTTTTGGTGAAGTATTCGAAGGTATATACAATACCATCTTTATATCATCATCATCATCAGCTGATTTTCTTATTATAGCCGAGGACATTGACACCCATCGACACTATGCCATCAAGCGTGAACCACTTGACACACCTTTTTCTCAGTTACGACATGAAAGCATCATGTATGATGTATTAACAGGTGGTCGTAAGTGTTGTCTACTACTACTACTACTACAGCCATGATGGTAACACATGTTATGCTGTATAATAGCTGGTATTCCCCAATGCCTGTGGTATGGCGAGCACGATGACTTTGCATGCATTGTGATAGATCTCCTGGGATCCAGTTTATCACAATTACGCGAGACAGTTGCTTACATGTCCATTGACACCGTAGTTGACCTTGGTTGCCAAATGGTAAATAGGATAATATCCAATAATTACTATACTTGTCATACTCACACGCATCTAAATTAGGTTACCATCCTGGAACATATCCACAATCGAGGCGTGGTGTATCGCGACGTGAAACCAGACAACTTTTTATTCCCTTCAAACTGCCATTTGCCAACAACTACAAGCGTTGCTTCATGTGCCGATGTCTTTGACACCAACAACATTCCTCAGTTGAGCGTGGTTGACTTTGGTCTAGCAACATGGTGGCGTAATCCACAAACGCAAAAGCCATATCCGCAAAGCAAACGCCGTATCAAACACAAAACAGGGACAGCACGTTATGCGTCACTCAATGTGCATCGAGGCAAAGTGCATGCTCGTCGTGATGATCTTGAAAGTCTCGGCTATCTATTGTTGGATCTACTCATCGGTACATTGCCATGGACTGGAATTCAAGCAAAGAGCTCTAAAGCTGGATGGGATCGTATGCGTGAGCTCAAAGAAAATACCGACCTTAGAGACCTCTGTGCTGGATTGCCACGTGGTTTACTTGAATTTGTTGCCTATACAAGAAGTCTTCATTTTGCCGACACGCCTGACTACGATTATCTGAGACGAATGTTACGTGAATCGATTGGTCATGGTGAACTTGCAAAGTCAGTACCAGAAAAGTCTCCATCGTCTCCATCGCACCATCATCAACGACATGTAAAAGGTGGTGGTGGTACAACGACGAGTACAGCAGCTGAGGAAGGCGTATTTGTCATGGATGATCTTGCACATGAACTGTCTGCAGTCGATATTCAACAACCCAATTATCGGCAAGGACGACGAAGACGAAGAAATAGTAGCAACAATCATCGAAAACGTTCCACTAGCAAAGGCAGTTTACATCACAATACACCCAGACGTGGAAACAACAATGCGCCAACTACGACGACACCACCATCGCCACCCTCTCCATGTTCCATCTCTGCTGGTACTACTGGTGGTAGTAGTAAGCATCAACAACAACAACATGCACAACGTAAGAAACATGGTGGTTCTTTGGTGGGTTGGAATACGCACAAAAGTTCACGAGTAGCAGCATCTGCGGTGTCAAAACAAAAAGTGGAAGAGGAGACAGCAGCTCCTATGGAGGATGAATGGAACAAGATGATGCTATGGGGAGAAAAGCAAGCCTGGGGACAACAGGATCAACGCCAACAGCCTCCTCCATGGTTATAGCTTTATCCTTGTCTGTGTGTAATACCCCAATGATGATGAGGTGTGTGGGAATTCCGAGTAGGTGCATCGAATAAGCATTTCACACAGTTCTTTCTACTACATCTCCTTGGAATAAAAATCAATTCTTTGTCCCTTTTTTCTCTTTCTTTATCATCACCGCTACTATGCTTCTTGCTTCATCAACCAAATCATCGCTTCAATTACTCGCTCGCAAATGCTTTTCGACATCAGCCTTTCGTGCTTCAGCGCTTTCCAATACCTATGTCAAATATGATTGGGAGGATCCTTTCAACTTGGAATCCATGCTTACTGAGGAAGAACGCATCATGAGGTATAATAAAGCGTGATGATCACCACCTTCATACCATCCTTATGTTTCATCTACCAGAGGCACAGCTCGTAATTACAGCCAAAACAAATTGTTGCCACGCGTTGTGGATGCTTTTCGAAATGAGAGTAAGCTCAAGACTGCTATACTACCATTCATAATACTTCACTGATACCATAATAATGGTAGAGTTTGATAGGCAGATACTGGCAGAGATGGGTGAACTTGGACTATTGGGAGCTACCATTGATGGCTATGGATGTGCAGGTGCATCATCGGTTGCTTATGGACTTGTTGCCCGTGAGATTGAAAGGCACGTATAGCTCGATGATGACGTTTGATTGATAGATAGGAGAAACTAAAAATCATGCATGGAATTATGCAGGGTGGATTCGGGATATCGCTCGGCCTTGTCAGTTGTCTCATCGTTAGTGATGCACCCCATTTGGGCTTATGGTACCGAGGAGCAAAAAAACAAGTATCTACCTGGCTTAGGTAAAGCTATACGACCCCTCATGCTATGCTGCATTGCTGATCTCTTCCTGTGTGATTTCCTTTATGTCCGCATCTTACGCCTATGCAGCCAAAGGAACTACCATTTGCAGTTTTGGATTGACTGAACCTAACCACGGCTCTGATCCCAGTGGAATGGAAACTACAGCACGCAAAGAGGGCGATACCTATGTACTCAATGGTAGCAAATCCTGGATTACATTGGCTCCTATTGCTGACATTATATTGATCTGGGCTAAAAATTTGGATGAGGATGGTGCTGTGCGTGGTTTCATTGTTGACAGGGCAAGTAGTAGTAAGATGCGCTTTCGTACATTATATGCTAATCCACCCTCGATGATGCAGAATACTCCTGGTATTGAGACACCTGTCATTCAAGGCAAACTCTCGCTTCGAGCATCGATCACTGGCATGGTTATGATGGATGAGGTGCGTGTGCCAGCAGAAAACATGTTGCCCGGTGCCAAAGGTTTACGGGGTCCATTTGGATGTTTGAACAATGCAAGATTTGGGATTGCATGGGGAGCACTTGGTGCAGCCGAAGCATGTTTGAGTACTGCAAGAGACTACACAATGCAACGTACCCAATTTGGCCGACCTTTGGCAAGCAATCAATTGATCCAAAAGAAACTTGCAAATGCACACAGCGAGGTAATCCATCATCGTTTAAAAAGCTAATCAAGTATCTAAGATTGCACTTGGGCTCCAAGGTTGTTTGCAAGTTGGAAGACTCAAGGATCAAGGCAAAGCCGCTCCTCAAATGATTTCTTTGTTGAAGCGTAATAATACCATCAAAGCATTACAAATCGCCAATGAATGCCGTGAAATGCTAGGTGGCAATGGGGTCGTCGATGAATATCATGTCATGCGTCACGCTTGTAATCTTCAATCTTTGGTCACGTATGAAGGAACATCAGATATACATGCCCTTATTCTCGGCAAGAGTATTACCGGCATCAACGCTTTTTACTGAAGGATGAAAAATAAATATGGAAGTTGTTCCGATTCGCTGCTACAATTTCGACTTGTGTTCATGTGATCCGAAAATGCGGCGGCCCAAAGCGAAATAAGCGGATCATTAATTGGGAGGGTGAGTTACCGCCACCCACCATCCTTGTTTCACCCATGTTGCTATGCTGATTACGTACAGGCAAACCCTGATAGACCCTTTACTTTCCCTCGCATCCCATATACATACACACATAATGTTATCCATCAACAAAGTTTACCTTACATGCATATATTATGCCATAAGACTATAAAACCTATGATCCATCATCACTGGCATGATGATAAGAATGTCAATTGTAGCTAGAGATCACTATACCATGTTCCAATAGAATGCCTAGAAAAACAATAATTGTATTCCTCTTCCACGAGGCCCCGCCGCTCAAGCGGGGTGGGATGATGCGATGCCCCAGGAATTCCTTTTTGGTTACGGGAAGATTGGGAACCACCCAACAAAACGCCATGAGTTTGATGATGCAAACACCCAGCGTTCTGGGTAGGAAAAAAGTGGGAATATAGCGTTATTCAATGCTGCTGTATAGTCTTTACGCTCAGCAATATACACCTCCCATCCCCATTCATGCTACCATGGTTGGACATGTACAGCATTATTTTGTCAACATAGTAGCGCACTGACATTGTTTAAATAATGAAACCGAAACATGGTATTGCTGTCAACCAGGTGCCATATTCCTACTTGCTCCAGATCTTCCCGTTGCCTTTTTTTCCCAACACTGGTATTTCGTCATATGCTGTACACCTTTATCTTGTGCAAGGATAAGCACCTTGCCTCACTATTTCATTGCTTTTTCGTTGCATCTACAAAGCAGTGATCCCGTTTTTGATCTGATTTAAACGATCATTAGCACTACAGCTGAAACATAATGGGTCGATAAGTCTCCCGAGTCAGTGGATGTGAATCGAGAAGTTGCAGCATGACAGCCAAACGATGCACGACCCCGATCGTAACGGCGCATTTAGCATTGTGCCACATTGTCTTTTGTTTTCTATCAAAGATCCTTCTCTTTGCTTTTAATGTCGATCACACAAGATTGATTTCGCACGGTCATCAATGCCCCCTGGGGCAAATGTTCCACTCGTATATCATGCATGTCTTCTTTGGACCATCACCATTGAATGAACCCTTTATGCGTGATCAGCATAATAAGAAAATGCAAATGACTAATGTCAGCATTGACCCAGAACGGAACTAGGTTTGTGCTGGGTGCGTATGGGTGGGAAGAGAGTGAGCGGGGCTTTGTTAGCTGCAGTTTAAACGCGGAAGCACAAGGAAAGTTTTTTTTTTCAACATCCAAGAGGTGTAATATAGATGTTGATTTTGACATTTCCCATATTTTGCATATCAATATGCCCACTTTTGTATCTTCCCATGATATATGGATCGCTTTTGATACTTTTATGTTACTAGCCAAGAAAAATTACTCATATATGGGTCATTTTGCCCACATCAGACACAAGCTTTGAAACGATTGTAATTCCGCATTTCCCCAGATTTGGTATCACTATTTCGGGAAAGGGCATCCCGCGGAAAGCGTATACCGAATCATGATCCAAGGAATAGAGCGGTATAATGTGGGGAAACGAGGCCCAGCCTATGAGCTGAGATATGCATGTGGGGAGTTTTTGATGGTGGTTTTTGCGCGGGGAACCCGGGTGAGTAAGCACGACATAATACAACCCCACCATCACCCTTCTCCACCACCGAGGAGCAGGAACGACAAAAAAATATTGGGATCCAGTCTATTCCTCTTATAAAAGACAAGGTCTTGTCATCCTATTACCTTTTTTTTCTCTCAATCCCCTCCTCCTCCACCTCCTCCACCAGCACATCTCTTGCCATGGCTGTCGTTGAAAAAGATCAAGAGATCGGCCACATTGATATGGATGCCGTATCTCAAGCAAGCAGCCATCATTCTCAATACCGTAACAATTTGGATCTTACTGAAGAAGAAAAACTTGTCGAGAAGCGCCTGGTGCGTAAACTCGATTATCGTCTCATGCTTTGGGCGTAAGTCATTATATTCATTTCACCTTGAAGAATAAGAAAACTCAATAGAAAATGGGTCATTTAGTTTCCTTGCTTACTGGGCTAACGGCTTGGATCGTAACAATATGCGTATGTATTTTGACATTTACGCTTGTAGTAATAGGGATGCCGATACTAACACCATCCTTTTCGTTTCATACAGCCAATGCTTATACGACCGGTATGAAAGAAGAACTTGATCTCGACAGCAGTGCATACAACTGGGCTATCACTATGTTCTTCATTGGCTATGTCATGTGAGTCCTCCCCTCGCTATTCCAGCTTTGCCTCATAAACTTGTTACTTATTCAGCTATCATCTAGTTTGCAAATTCCCGCTAACGTCGTCATTACCCGAGTACGTCCTGCCATCATGTTGCCACTTGTCGTGACTCTTTGGGGTGCTGTTGTTTGTTTCATGGCCCTTGTCAAGAACCACAGCGCACTCTATGGTTTGCGTATCGTCCTCGGTTTCACTGAAGCTGTATGTATCACTTGTAAATCATCTATCCCCTACCCAATAACAACTCACACCATCCATCTATAGCCCTTCTATCCTGGCATGGTTTACTTGCTCGGTAACTGGTACACTCGTCAAGAATTAGGCTCTCGCACTGCCTTTTTCGTTGCTGGATCTCAATGTAAGCCTATTTGCCCATATTTATTTTACCATGCCGATTTGTAACCTTCTATTATAATATAGTCTCTGGTGCATTTTCCGGTCTTATTTCAGGATCCATTTCTCAAACTTTGGATGGCGCAGCTGGCATGCGAGGCTGGAAATGGCTCTTCATTATTGAAGGTCTCATTGGTGTTGTTATTGGCCTTATGGGCTTCTTCCTTATTCCTGACTATCCACACAACACTCGCTTTATCAAGGATGATGAACGCCGAGTCGCCATCAAACGTTTGGAGCGTCAAGGCAAGAAGGTCATTGCCACTGGTCTCAACTTGCAAACCTTGCGCAACATTGCAACCACGCCCTATGTGTACTTGTTCATTCTTATCTTCACCTGCATGCAACTTGGAATGGGTATCCTTCAGCAATTTGCTATTATCCTCAAGGAGATGGGCTACGAGGCTTCCTTCGCTAACTATATGACTGTGCCCGTTTGGTGCTTTGCTGCGTAAGTACATACAAGCATGATCCCTTCTCAAAAAGTTGTATGTAGCTAACAATGAGACCATAGCATTGTCATTGTCACCCAAGGCTATCTCTCTGACAAATATGGCCATCGTCACTGGCACATTCAAGCTGGTGCCGTGTGGACCTTGATTTGGTACATTTTATTGGTGGCTGTCAACAATGGTCATGTACCCACCCCATTGTTGTTCGTCTGTGTCTACATGGTGGTTCCTGTTCTCGGTATCTCTCCCATCATGATGACCTGGAACAATGAAATCCATCAATGTGATCCTGGTACGTATTTAGTCGATTGTAGATGCCATGCCTTTTTGGCGTTTTGCTCATCATCCTTTCTTATATTACAGAAACACGTGCCCTTGCTATTGCCATGGTTAACTCGATTGGTAACCTTGCCCCCAACTTTATCAATGTTGCTGCATGGACCGTCACCCAAGCACCTGCATTCCGCCTCGGAAAGATCGTTACCACCGCTACCACTGCTGCCATGATTGTTATGTGTGCCCTTGTCTATATCCTGGAGCGCAACAAAATCTTGCTTCCCAAGGCTCAGCAGCGTATTGAAACTGAGAGCATGGAAAAGAAGGAAGAACACTAAAGGATGTTTCTACTACTCACGATCAAAGCTCACTCTCCCAACAACTGTATATTGTAATTTCTACTTGTATTCCTTATCGATTCTGTAAATAAACATCACCTGTCTTATAATCGTGTAAATCACCCTTTATATTTTCCATATACCCACTGTGTAAGGATCATAGGCTTTTATTTACTAACAAGGGGAGTATAACTTGTAACACAACGCATGTGTGTATTCAAAAGCACCTCGTGCAAAAGTTGTCGGTAACCAACATGTGCATCGAGGATGTCAAAAAGTGATCATGTGTCACACACTGATCCTGCAATCTCAAGTCCGAACTTGCCACAAAATCCTTGCTTATTAATTTGAAGATGGCTTAACGAGGAAAATAGAACAAACGTATATTTCACATCATGCAAACGTGGGTGTGATGAATAGATGAAGGATGGGTGGATAAGTGATATTGAGAGAAGCTAGTCAGGTACATTTTATATAGCGGATGCGAATGATTTGAGTGGGAACGAGCTTGATGATGCAAAAAGGGAACAAAAAAGAAACAAGTGGGGAGGGAGGGGGAGGGCATCTAGATATCAATATCGTCCTTTCCAAACATGCCACCAAGAACGACCTTTTCACCTGGATTGAATGCTGGCATACCAAGGTAAGGACATGTTGAGCATCGGAAAGCGTCACCCAAAGCACAGCTTCCACAGCCGCCTGTTGCCTTTGAAGTAGGATCCACATCCACAACATCGTCACTTGAACCATCATCTTCCATCAGATCCAATGATACGACATTTTCAGCTTCTTCCTCATCCATTTCTGCACGACCACATGTACAGTTCTTGCATGCTTTACGTCGACCACCGGTCATTTCACAATCATCAGGACGTGCCAATGATTCCTTGCTTGGCTTGATACGATCTTCTTCATCCAACAAGGCTTCATCATCCTCGAGTTCTTCATCATCGTCGTCATTGCCGGAGACAGCCCATACCGTCTTTTTGGTCTCTTGTTGCTTCTTTTTGCCAAAGTTCAATGTCACCTTTTGGCCAACTTCATAAGCAGGTTTCTTGACAGTGATATAGACCATGCCCAATTTTCCTGAAAGCGCTTGGACACCTTGTTCTACACGGGCAGCACCCCATGCCTTGATGAATTCGGTCAAATCAGCGTCTGAAAGAGGCAACACTTTTTGAACTTGAACATCCACAAATCCAGTCAACTTGAGTAGCGACACCAATTCAGCTTCTTTGCGTGTAACAGGACATAAATTGGCATTCACAGTGGTGCCATCCAACCAAATGGGCTCTTGCAATACCAGACTGCCGTTAGCCGTCAATGTGGATAGAAAGCGTGAAAGAATTTGAGGTGTATGAATGCTGATAGGAGGTTCTGCAGTGTTGGAATAGATCTTGCTATAGGATGCCTTGTTCAAAGGAGCTATCAAAGTGAGGGCATACATATGAGTTACACCCTTTACATACTACAATGAAGAGTGGGATCTCTCTCTCTCTCAATTACCTTCCGCAACCCGCTCCATGGCTTCAAATGAAGTATTGCCAGCTTCCTTTTCAGCCGATGCCTTGATCTTTTCAAGAGAAGCTTGATCGGACTTGATAGAAGACACTAGTAGAATGGAATCGTTTGCTGATGCAACCATGGTTGTTGTGTAGAGAGAAAAGGAAAAGAAAAGAAGATAGAAAAGACAACGGCGGCGGGTTTGTCAGCAAAAGCAATCAATAAATGATTGGTTCTCAGGTTCCGAGCATCCCATTGACCGAGATCATCTGCTTGATAAACGCAGGTTGCTGGTGTGAGTGTTATCGCCGGTGCATTCCGTTACCACCAGGGACATTGCTCTTTATCAATATCATTTTCTTTATCACTTTCCATCTAAAAATTGCATCCATTCATTCATTATCTATTTCTCCCCTTGTTACCGGGAAACGGTACTTCTTTGTGTCCCATCGTCCTCATTATGCAAATCACATGTGACCTTACATTACCGTAGAATAATCAAATCATCCCATTGTTTCATGATTGCCCTGGTATCCAACGCAACAAAACCCCCTCTTTTCTAATCACGGGATTCATGTAATACAGCCTGGCGATCAGCTGACTTGTTTACTATAAAACACAAACACTATATACCACCACGTTATATACCCTGAGAAATTGCAAATGCTGATCTCATCAAGCTGCATAGTAACAACGCCCCCCTTTTCCCCTATGTAACGACACATACAAACAATTATAGGTTCCTTCCATACATCATCAACCATATTTATGAAGAATCTGCAGGTACAAAGAAATGAAATGTTATGTACAAATAGCAATATAGAAAGAGGGCATGTGCGTGTGTGAAGTAATAATAATTGTGTGTGGATGTAATAAAAAGGTGGGATGTTTGTTGCATGGATGCGAGATGCGGTGTGTGTGCGGGCGTGTGTGGAATGGAATCGGGTGGAAGATTGCGTTAGTAAAGGAAGTGTGATGATGTGTGAGTGTATCTAAATGTAATTGTGTCTACTATTTTCATGAAAAAGCTGCTGCTCTTGTCGAAGGTGCAAAATGATCGTAAAATCCACTATCGACTTCTCGAGAAGGGACCATGTCCTCGACGACCAAATCATCATCATCCTCAGTAACAATAGCATCAGCATCTTCAAAAGGATTGACATACGCCTGTTTTGTCACTTGTTTGTTTTCTTGGACAGTCATAAGCAATCGATGTTTGAGTTCAGGATCTTCCTCCAGTTCAATACGTGGTTCAAAGGTGCCGTGTAAACCCATACGAAGGCCATGGAACACATACATAGCATCTCTTTCAGCATGTCCCAATTTGGATTCACTTTCTAAGCAATGCTCTATGACCTCACGAGCGCGTTCCACAATTTCTTCAATGTCGTCGTCATCGTCATCTTGGTGAAACTGCACCAGCGTGCGTCGTCGATGCCAATAATGCTTCATGACATATCTGACGACAAAATGCACCTCCATGCCTCCTCGACGAAGCACTTGTTGTCCATCACCAATTTGGCCCAGTTGTTGTTCAAGCATATTCAAGAAACGAGAACGAATTTCGCACGTGGGAGGCAACACAAAGAGAATATAATTGAGCGTGTATAATCGGTGCGTCATCATTTCCCATAATTGTTGGTTGCTATTGCTATTGTTGGCAGGAGGATACCGTTGCTGTTGTGGTGGTGTGGCGGCAGGTGATAATAGTGCAGCAGGTGTCGGCTGACGAATTGGCGTAATCATCGTCTGTAGTGTTTGCTTTAATCGTGCTGCCATAAAGAAAGCCCGGTTTTGACATCGTTTGTCGTTGAAAAAGAAAGATCCAAATACATCCGCAAATTCTCCATTTTGTGCTTCTCTTGACATGGCTCGCAAGGTTTCACCAAAGCTGTTGGTTGTGGAAGATGTTGTCCTTCCAGCAGCACTAATAGTGCGACTACGTGGCAACGAATGACGAGCCATGTTGCCATAATCAGATTTGGTATTACTTGATGGAAGTTCTTCTGACGCCGTGGATGTTCTTGAAGGAGGAGGAGAAGAAGGTGGATTTGGCGACGGCGAACGATGTCGATGTGTAAAGGCCGATAGCTTTTTAACTGAGCGGACCCTCGAAAGCTTGGATGAAAAGTTGGACATGATGAAAGGGGTTTTGAAAAAAGAGAAAAGAACACAAAGGATGAAGGGGGGTTGTTGAGTGAGTGAGTGTGAAAGATGGAAAAAGAAAAAAGGGGGAGACAAAAGAACAAGACAAGAGAGAAAACGGTAAAAAAAGAAACAGATAACGAAAAGGTTGTTGGTGCCCTGCCAAAAAAGCCAGCTGGTACACGTTTCCTTGTGCTCAGATGCACCGAATATAGAAAGCATATGTGTCTTTTAATTCCCTTCATCCAAGACACGCTTCAACTGTTCTCTTTGTTGATCAGTGATTGTGATGCAAATAGACGACACGGAGGATGATGGGTACTATTGCGCGCATAAATCTTATTAGCTACATGTCGCTCGACCGTTGCTGCCACTACTGCTCTACCTGCCACTTACCAATAAATCCCGAATACGGGATTTTGTATCCGCAGAACTCCGAGAAGGATCGGCTTCACACAACAGACTTTGGATATATCTCTGGTTCATCTCGCTCTGTGCTTCAGTTGTACGTTGTTGCAACCACATGGCAAAGTTCCCGCATTTTAAAAATTGTGCATATAGCTCTTTGGTGGGATCTGATGTGGAGGTCCTTGTCTTAAAGGTAGACTTGAATGGTAGTTGCGTGCCATGCTCCTTTAGATACTTCATGAATTGCTCGGTCTGGAACGGTCTCAGTTGAGGAGGTCCTACATCCGCCTGAAACACCCTACCAAATCGAGTAGTCATGTTAGCAAAAAAGCAGCTTCCACCTGCAATGCATATCTCCTCGTCTTACGTGTTGTTTGGAATAAGCGTGCTAAAATAGCGATTCAAAGGACCCAAGAACTTTTCAGTAAGATCGACAAAATGACGACGTAATATGTTATTAAGCATCCAGTCTAAATGGTTGGAACTCAGTAAATGAATAAAGCAAAAACACATGGCCTTCTTTTCCCCAAGAGATGAAACGTACCTGGTGGGTATCCACGCATACTAGCCTCGGTGAGCATTTTGAGCAGTTGTCGATCTTTGGCTATGACAGCTTTTCGCTTCGATGTAACCCCCTGCATGAATCCCAATAAGCCCAATGTGCGTATATATACAATATTCCCTTTGTCGGTTCTTACCTGTATAAACTCAAAAAGCACATTTGCTTTGCTCCCTAATGCAGCCTTTGATTTATGCGGTTGAATGTGGTTGCCGTGTGCAGTAATGAGTGTCCCATCCGGTTTACTACATAATAGACGCCTTAAGTACAAAGAGCAACATCCTAGTGTACGTGTGTGTATATATAGCTTACCGTAATTGTTGTCTACCGACACGCACAATATGTGGCCAATGCTCGACAGCAGTATTAAAGAAAGGATTGGTTACACCAAGGATGAGATTGGAAGGTGGCTATATACGCGTTGCATAAGATTCTGCATTACCCCAGAATATGTCACACACTGTCTACCTTATTCTTGGTAACAAATGATTTGAAGTCTGGATCTTGAATGGTGAAATAAGGTCGATAATCGCCACAATAGGGAATCTAAAAAAAGGTATAATGAATGACGAATATTCATATTGATCTCCCGTTCGTTCGCTGTCATCATTCTTACCGGATTAATGAGGTTCACAAGTGATACCACTGCTTCACTGCATACTCCTGGATCAGGGGCCATTACCACCAATGGTTCAGCTAGCAGTATGAGCTCCCATAGCAACCAAAGATCTTGAAGGATATCTTTAAAATGATGGTATAATCCGCCGATTGGCAATGATGCCATGATCTAAGAGCGACGTGTCAGTAAATAGGCATTGAATGAGCTTGTGACAACGTCTTTATACCTGCTCATCGGGTTGTAATCGATTCATATCAAATGATGTGGTTTCCAGCAGCTGAGGATTAAAAGGCCGTGATATCTCCACTTGCAGTAGGTTACCCAAAAACGGTAAATCGAGTACTTTGCCTTCTACCACAGGACTCCTATTTCCAAATATTCATATAAAGGGAGATGTGATTAGTCCTCTTCTCAATTTTGCCACCCCAGGGAACATTCGATGCTTACCAATTAGCAATATTCATACACGCAGCTTCCAACATGGGTTGACCATTATCGAAAAACACAGGGCCTAATAGAGCGACCAGCCGTGAAAAGAGACCCACAAATGGATGCTGTGACAAGAGAACCAATGATTTCTAATGCTGCTGGATCAGAAGAATGCCGACTCGTCCTCGTTACACGACCCTTTTTGTCCAACCTGGAAATAGCCGCGACGAATAGTGGGATCCTTTTTCTGCCGAAAGAAAACATAGCCGTAAAGAAAGCCTGCTGTTGATGTTGGGCCTATCGGATGTATAATGAGAGAGAGATCCTCTTTTACTCCCGAAAATCAAAACAGGGAGACATACCAGAAACTGCCAATCCTGCCGTACTTGCTCGTACTCGCACATTGTAGACTTGATCCCCCACTTCGAATACATTGGAATCAGGAAAAGCCGAGAAACAACTGACCATCATGTTCAATGAATGATTTGATTTGATCTTGGCTCATTTTCCCATAACTTACATGTTCTTTTTCTCCAGATCAGTGAGTTCCATTGGTGGATATACATAATCAAGCGCTTATGAAAGCAGCCATGTCAGAGCACGTATAATAACCGAAACACCAATCCATTACCTTGTCCAATCTCCAGATCAAAGTTGACAATGCAAAAACCAATCATCCATCTTCGGAATTGTGCCAAATCATCAGGATCTAACTTTAGCATGGTATCGTCGTTGCCGTTCTCTGTGATATCCAGATCAAGTGCTGAACTTTTTGTTGATAAAGCATTCGCTGAGGGTGGTCGTGGTGGCGGCACGGATGAAGGAGACCTTGATAATGGCTGATCGTCAAAAAAGTTGGGTTGTGAACTGGATTTGCCTAGACTCTTTCCGAGAAAGGACGAAGACGAAGGTTGCTTTTTCAAAGAGAACATTCTGGGAGTGTCGCCAATGTCGGCTTCTTGATATCTTGACATTGCTACTTTGCGTGTTGTTGCGGGTGATGCTGAAGGAGTTGTCAATGGGCTATTATGTAAACGTGGTGATGCATAAGACCAAGGACGCGCGGTATGAGAAGCCATGTCAGATTCATCGTCAACGTCGTCATCGGACAAAGTGAGCACTTGGAACGGCGAGGAGATATGCGAGTTGGAAATATCAGACTCCATAGCCATTTTGATTTAAAGAAGGGAATAATAAATAAACGAGCTCTCCTCGAAAACCGGAAGGAAAAAGGAAAGAGAGAGAGAGAAAAGAAAGAGAGGAGAAGGAGAACAAGATCACCCTCATTCACTCACTCACACACTCACTCACTCTCTGTGCACACACCACACATTGGGCGGCATTTTAATAATATCTCCAGACAGAAGAGAGAGAGACAAACGAAAAGCATATGCACACATACAAAGAAAAAGGGGGTTGATATGAATGAAACCTTTCAATATCAATTGATCTTCATGTCAATGATTCCCGGCTTGCCTTTCCATTCATTTCCGGGATACAAAAAAGAATAAACTCATCCAACAACTCCAAACCCAAAGATGGGATTCATTCACCCCATGATCAATCTGCTCTACTACAAGTACGATTTGCATTTGATCCTTTACCTTTCATTGTACTCTGCTTAATTCCCAATACTTCACACGTACATCTCTGCTGCTTCTTTCGGGGGTAACTGCGCGCCATTTATGTGGTGCTACCACCACTTGACGACGGAGATATTAAAGTTTCTTCTACTCATGCATAAAGATGATGACTATAGTAGTAGTAAGAGGTCCTTGTTTGCGTCAAGTGCTGCTAATGTATCATGACCACTATACAACACGCCCCGAGTAAACATTTGTGTATATATAAACAACACGTCTACGATTACTTTTGTGAAGCCCCAAGTACTAGTAGGCAAGAATGTGTTAATGAACGTGTGTGTGTGTGTGTGTGTATATCTATTTATCAACGAATGCCAATATAAAAAGCGGATGTTAATGCATATGACATTAAGGTAACCAAGGAAACCGCACCGGGCGACGCGTTTGGTTTAGAGTGAGCCCGATATGCCTGTAACCACATTCACCCAAAAACAGCTACAATCAGCTGAGAGGAAAGCATAAATCCAGAACGGAGTTGTGGCCACGCACCTGCATTCTCATTTCTTTTTCTTCTCGACGTCTTTTTTTTTTATTACTCTTTTTTTTCTTACGCCTCCATTCTTTCAATCCTCCCTGCCGATAATCACTTTGAAAGCTTCTCCTATCCTTCAACAGATTACGCAGTATAAGCATGACATTCTCAGAAAATGACCAAGACGACGTGTTTGTGAGAAGGCCATTACCGAAAAGCAAACACCGCGCTGTCCCTGGTGGTGGGAAGCAATATCACCAGCACCAACAACATGGCACAACACCCCACGCACGCCCCATTCCTACTGCAACCGCAACCCCACAACAACCACAACAACAACCAGCAGATTCATCTGATGGTTTCTCTGCTGCTGTTTCATGGCCTATCCTTTTGGCCATTGTGCCCACAGTGGGTTCCTTTTTTGCTGGCAGTGCAGATGCATGGAGTGACTTTGTAATGATCCTCTTGATTCTATTTTATGTGTATAAATGGATGACAGGTATGCAAAAATTCAATATCACGCACACATATTATTTATATTCACACGGCTTCCATTTTCTCAGTGCCATGGAATTATTATGAAAGTGCACGTTCTAGGCGTGTTATTCATCAACGATCAACATGGCGTGGCAGTGGTATCGATAGCGACGACATTGATAGCAAAAAGAAGCTTGCTGAATATGAACGACGCCAAGCTGTGGCTGATGAACTTCGTCGACACGAGTTGGCTGGACTCATCTGGGTAGTCATATCACCTGTGGTTGCCGGCTACACATTGCAGTATAGTCGTTATTTCTTGAGCAACTATGAGCGCTATATGAGTTCTTTCAATGTATTTGTGTTTGTATTGGCGGCATCGCTCAAGCCTCTTGCCCACGTGCTTACCTTATTACGAGAACGCACCTTATATCTACAAAGCGAGATGCAGATCTCTGAGACCGAGGTACAGCTCTTGCAAAGAAAAGTTGACCTCATGGAGGAGGAACTTGATACATTGCGCAAGGCTTTTGCGACCAAGAAGGACCTAGGCCAGGTAATAATGCTGTCCTACCATCGTTTATTTCGTTTTGCATGTGATATTAATTATTGCCTTATCCTAACACAAATAGGTCACTGACGATTTGAACCCCACCATTCAGAAACTTACCAAGACCATTCGCCGCTTTGAAAAGAAGGAAAGCGATATGCAATCCTTGGCTGATAGCCGACTCGCTGTGATTGAACAAAAGATGCAAGACTTTGATCAGTTTATCTGCTATCGTATCGAGCAAGAACAACGACAATCAGCACATGGCATGGTCGTTACGCTGGTGTTATTGCCTCTCAACATTACATTGTGGATCGCCAAACGTATGACAGGGCTTTTACCAGTGCCACATGCTCTTTTGGGCTCTTCAGCTTCAGCAGCAGCATCCGCCGCATCAGCTAAACCAGTGTTGCATCACCACCACCATCATCGGCCTAAAATGTCTCTGCCGACGAAGCATCTGACACATCCCGATATTCGTCCCACAATGCACGGGTCTACAGCACCCGATCCTACTGAATATGTAACAAAGGAAGAGGCAACAATGGCACTCAATCAGCAAAGGTCCTTACAACGTTGATCTATCCCATTGTTCTCTCCTTCCTTCCCTCTCTCTCTCATATGAATATTGTACAACATTGCTTATCTCACTCTCTCTCCCCCAACCCACTTTTTTCTTTTTTCTACCATCACCATACCATCGAATAAGCAAAAAAGAAAACTCCCCCATTCTAGCACCATCACATTCATCATTTATCATTCGCATATCCACTCGCAACACTCTATCATACCTATTTGACCGCTTTCATATGCTTATTGTAATACTTTTTACACCCTCGCATTGCACACATACCAAAAAGACTTGTCCCTTGTGCTTTTGCCTTCTCATTTATCCGTACCACCCATGAATATACATTATATTATACATATGACTTTTGGAAATTGCACGTGCAAGTTGATTGTGTCAGCCGTCAAAATGTTCTCTCCAAACCATCCATGATTTATGCGATTGTGTAATATGTTGTGTATATATAGGTGTGTTGTGTGTGTATGTGAGTCTCTCTAATGGCATCATGAACTAAATTTGGATTGAATGGATCTTGCGTAGGGTGGAGGGTTGCCTGCCAACGTGCGATGTAAATCTGACAATCCGCCTGCGACAAGACCGAACAGCAAGCCAGCTTTGACAGCATAACGTACACTTCCTCGAGTCAATTTGGCTACACATATAAGGATGAGTGAATTGACACACACGGCTTTACAACAGAATGACACTACTTACTCATGGCAGAAAAGACAACACCCGAAGTCATACCAGCAGCTACGGAATTCAATATATCATCCTCACCACGTATCCTATCGAGCGTTGATTCCACGGATCCGTACATTAGACAGAGAGCACCCGTGCGTCCACCATAGAGCATGCCACGTTTGATGCCACCCAACATCATTCGGTAATTCTTGGTCTTGTGATAAAAGTACCAGCCTTGCACTGTGGTCGGCAATCGATGTGCGTTCTCGGCAAGATATTGTAAACCGGATTGTCGTCCACCAAGATAGGATCCAAGACAAAAGCCCCAGAAACTTGATACTCCTGTCATTAGCGCTAAACGACTAGGAACACTTAAACTAGCACGTCCTCCAGGGTAATGAGTGACATTGGGTTGTTGTTGTACTTGATCGTCCTCTTCGTCTGACAATGGTAATGTAGGTGGAACAGCTGTATATCGAACGTCATTTGGTGCTGGATAGGCAGGTGGTTGAATGGCCTTGGGTGTAGGAGGAACAGGTCCTTCGTCATTGACAGACATGATTGCGTGTGGTATGCTATGTGTGTGTGTGTGTGTGTGGAAAAGAAAAAGGCACCGCCGACACTCGAGATCGTTGCTGCTCTACTGCTGATAAACAACCCCGCGTTGCTGACCACCACCATACTCGTCGACTTGACAACGCTCCTCCTTCTCGTCCTCCCCATCGCTACCATTCTACTTGCATCGGTAACTAATGTGACATACGACCTGCCAATCCCATGATAGTTACGACAATGGAGAAGGTGGAAAGACTACCAATTGTGCGATATTTTTTCTCTTGTCATAAACCGCAACCATGGACCCAATAAAACAACTCTTTGCAAATGTGTCGGATGGTGACCTGATCAACACGCTTTATTGTATCCACTATTGTAGAATCTCCCATTTATTTTGAATCCATGCATATACCATCGATTAGCTGCTTACTTTGCTCGAATAAAAGAGATTGGATGGATCAGCTCTACCTTATAAGCATCCGTCTTTCGATACATACGTATTATTATACTGGAAGCGAAAAAGATAGCATTGTAGTAAAAAAAGGACCCTTGAAGCCTTGAAAACTGTTGTAATAAACGAGGAAATGAATGACGCTCATGCATAGTTGCTACCGGCTACATCTGTCTCAAGCAACCTTTAAAGAAGGAACTACAATGTCGAAAGCGCATAAAACTTCCATCACGTCGGAGATCTGTCAAAGGGGGGAAATGCTTGAATAGCTCCCAATCTGACATCCAAAATTAAATACAATGCTATTTGTGTGCCAAAATTGAACGATCCACCAACCCAAATACGAATCCAACTATATCATTCACTTTCTGGTGCATTCCGCTACATGTAGACATCAATAACGAAGTACCTTCCAAATAGGGAAGGTGACTAATCTGTGATGTTTCTTTTCTTCAATATCAATGCTTGCACCCGCATGGCGAAATGGATTAACGCGTCGGTCTCCTAAACCGAAGATTCCGGGTTCGAGTCCCGGTGTGGGTAGGTGGGTTTTGTCACACCTCGTTTTGGAGTATCCCACTTTGGATTGATAGAATGGGGAATTATGTTTCGTGTTTGTTTCAGGTCACGTGACCTACTCGTCGAGTGTCGTGTAGAGGGACGTAGCTATACAAAGCACTAAAGCAATTGCACGTATCTGAATACTTTTGGAAAGACTTGTGTTCTTTATTATTTTGGATATTGTATGTATATGTATATGATGATAGAGTTGGAGTACAAAAGGTATTGGGTGCGACCCATATTGCTACACAGATGTTGGACATCACTTCGATACGACACGAGGTAGCAGGCTTTGGCTTTTAAGATCTTTTGTCAATTACCTGCTGCATAATTTATTAATTCACACTGTGGTATGCCTTTTCTTTGTTTCCAAACAATGAGATACAAGCTCAACAACATCTACGTCTACATTACTGCAGTGTGCTACACATAAATGCCGTAAACTTGGTGATCCTGCCAGTTGTACGATACCGCCGTTTGTAACGCTGTTTAGGAATGACAGATGCAATGATTCGAGGCTGGATAAATGACCCATGATCTCCAATGCATGATCGCTGATACAATCCATGTTATTGAATCGTAATGATCGAAGGCGTTTCCATGACCGTAGTTGGCTTGCAAATCGTTCGAACCCATCCATGGTAATACCCCGGACAGAAAACAAGACCAGGTTTGTGAGCGTGCACAGCCGTCCCAATAAATCAATGGCATGATCTGATTCCAAGTCGCAACCCAGGATGCACAAAATCAATTCTCGTAAACGTGAATGCATTCCCAATGATCCATGTCTTTCAAAAAAGTGGCGTAATCCTGCAACGTCCACTTTGGCACAATCACGCATTTCCAGTTTGCTGAGAAAATCCAAATCACAAAGTGCATCCAGGATAGCTCTGTCGACTGGATCCGCTGCAACCAAGAGCACGGATCGTAAATGGGGGGCTTGACGTATGATCCAAGGAACAATATACTTGTCGGATGTGCTCACAAGGTAAATGCAATTGAGTTCATGTAGCTGGGTCATTTGTAAACGATCCGATAAAGGCGCAGTAACATGATCAAGCTCACAATTGATATGCACCGACAATATAGATAAAGTGTCTTGATACGAGGCCAAAAAGGTGCCGAGTTTGGCGTAGAATTCGGTATGCACGATGCCCATCTCCAAGACTTGAAGGCCGCAATGCTTGGTGTAGTGTGGTCGTTCCAGCATATCACGTTCCGGATCAAAGTTGATACTTAAATAAGCGAGTTTTTGACAATGCTGCTTGATATCGTCCAGTATATCCACGTTGCTGCATCCATTTAATTCCAAGTGATGAAGAGCAGGGCACCGAGTGATGATGGCATTCAGCAAGTCATATTCGATTTCTCCTCCTGTCAAATCTTGCAATACAAGCTGTGTAATATCATATCGGGTACTCCATTCGTGATTGCTGTGAGAGATGCTGTGATTGCAGTCGCCGACATATCGTAAATAGTCCAGGTGGGTACAGCATTCGAGTAAATCGAGAATCATCACATCACCCTCCGTGTCCGTCTCGATGGTTAGGCGAGTAAGCGTATTGGCGATATGACTCAGTGAATCGAAGAAGAAATGTGGATCATCGATCATATAATCTAAATGTAGAATGTATAATTAGCGCATGGACTCTCACTGTGTAATATCCTACACTACTTGCCAGTGATCTCTAGTTCTTTGAGTGATGTAAAGTTGCCTTGACGTAGAATGTTCAATAAAGGAGCAGGCTCTTCCCAATAAAAGCTGACGGCGACCTTGCCCACATTGGGAGCATCATCCAAGAGTTGCTGATGAATGCGTAATAGAACGGAATGATCGCATTGGTGAATCAATCGGAATACGAGTGATGTGCATTGCAGGAATCTTTGACGCCAGGTTTGAGATACCACGAGATAACGATGATCAAACTGTAATTCATCCCCATCCAAGAGTTCAGAGACAACATGAGACACCAGGTCAAATGGAAGACAGGAAACAAAGTCGACACACTTGGATAACTGCTTTTCAGCTGCATATTTGCCATCCATCAATATCGAATGCTTGGATACTGGTACGGCTCGTAGTCCTTGTTCATACATTTCAATAGCAGCTTTTTGTCGACCATAAAGGCTATGTATTGCTGCTGCTCGACAATACCCAAGAGGATGAGAACTGGCAAGGTGAATCATGGTGGCAGCATCGTCCAGAGCAAGCTGGCATTGAGCATTGTCAGCAAATAAAGATGCTCGCATATCCAGGGTCTCGAGTTGAGCTTCTCGTAACTGATTCAATAGTTGACTCGACGCAGCAATCACATGGTTCCGGTCTTTGCTCTTTGGTGCTTTCTGAATGCGTTCAATGTGTGCTAAGATGCTGGCGTTTAACTGTTCAAGTTGGGCGGATAAGGCTGCTGTGGTGCGTTCGGCTGCTGCTACTGCAGTAGAAGGCGGGGTCATGGAAGAGGAAGAATCCCGAGTGGAGATTAGCCAACACCTTTTGTATATCATGTGGCCCGCCCTGTCATAATTGATTCGCATAGTAAGACGTAACGTATCCAATTCATCCTTGATGCTAACTATACTATGTCATGGTATCTTTCAAGCTAACAGCCTGATAGGTGGTCGGAACTATACGCAAGCTCTCTTGTATCTAGTTGCTATGTTTACAAGATACCATGGCAACCACCACCAGCCATTAAGATAGAGGCTCCAAGAAAACGATTGACATGCCACATACTTTCTCTGCTCCATGACGCACACACACACTCGATATGCCCATCGATCATGTATACTGCTTTTTTTATTCCTTGTTTGTATGTTCTTCTACTGGTTGATTTGGTTGTGAAATGCGTTTTAATCGTTCCATATCCTCCTTTTCTTGTTCAAGGGCCTTGACGCGTTGCTTTGCCTCTGAAGCCGCGAGCATTTGATCTATATTGAAGCATGCGTGAATTCCTAATGTTGGGACGCAAAGAGAATGCAAGGACATACAGTAGTTGCTTTTGACAAGAACGACTTCGAGTGAACCACCAAGGAAGAGACCAAGACCAAAGATCTTTGAGTAGAAGGTTGCAAGACTCATTGTTGTTGTTCGGTCAAATGTGTGATGCGTTTATTCTACAAGGCCGATGTACAAACAAGGAAAAGGTGTGTGGTATTGACGTTGTGGGCGGTGGTAAGGTCGGGTTACTAATGAAAGGAGGGGTGGTGGTGGTGGAACTTTTTTTTTTTGGGATTTCAAACTACCTCACTATTTTAGGTTTTTTTCTCTTCTCTTCTTGTTATTCATGCCTTGTTTTCAACGACGGTCGGTGTTGGTTGTGGTGGTGGTCCAGAGGATGATGCCGTATGGTGCTCGGATGATGATGACGATGATGATGCTGCCATAAACATGTCATCCTTAGCCGCCAACTTTTCACGTGCCTCGACAATCTTTCGATACTTTGGTGTCTTTACAAACTTGGGTACTGAATCGGATGCCATCAAACGACAAATATGCTCATTGACACGGTCCAACCACTTTAGCATCATACGCAAGCTCTGTGACGTGGATGGTGTTGAAATGACAATGGTTGGCTTGACTTGACCAGGGGTAAAGGTTGGCACCACTTGGACCATGGAATTCACCACACGTGCCATTTCTTGACGCAACGTATGCTCGACATTCAATTCACATCGAGATCCAGGCGCCAAATACGTAGACCAGATATCATGAGCATCCTCAAGCAAGTCCTTTTGATTCTGTGATGGCATAGCAGGACTCTGTGCACGACATTTACGACGCAACGTATCATAGTCGATCCAGAAATCCAAATTCTCCTCACAAAAGTTGGCTCGCAAAAAGTCTTTAAACAAAGATCGCAATTGTGCATCATCCAAAATCACTTTGAGGCGTGCAGCATTACTTTCTTTTACATCTTCGGCTGCAGAGGACATGGGCGGTGGATTGGATGGTGGTGGTGGGTCCATACTTGCTGTGCTGGGTGGTCGTGGATCATCGGTGGTGGTAGTAGTTGTTGTGGATGCAGGTGTTGGATCATTTGGATCTTGTGACAACATTTCACGCAAGGTGGTTTGCTGCTCTGTGGTGGTGCTAGTGGTTCCAGTGGTGGTGGTGATCGTGGTGGTGGATGAATTATTATTATTGTTCTTGTTGTTATCTTCTGCAACCACTTCCTTGCCCTTGGATGTGACAATAAGCATAATGGTCTTGCTTGCACGAATAGGGGTCGACTGCTTTGGATCTTGGAATTCAACCCAACCATACTTTACAAATTCATTGGCAAGCGTTTCAGCTTCTTCACGAGACGAGACTGTGCTGTAATCAGTGAGCCAGTCGGTACACAGCTGAGTGGAAAACACAGTACGCATATGCTTGATAGACCGATGAGCATGAGAATGGGTCTTTTTCTTGGATTGTGTCAGGAGATTGTTGGCCAGCAACTGCACGCGTGAATCGGATTGGGATGCCATAGCAAAAGGAGCAGAAGACCCTGATGATGATTGAGAAGAGGCTGCTGATACAGGTTTATCACTATGACGACCACTGGATGCCTTGGTGCTGGTGTTGTTGACGGATTGCTGATGATGTTCACCTTCCAAAGGCAAGCAAATCATCATGATACGGAATACCACCGACAAGTTTTGACGGCCATGGATAATCTGGTCATCATCAGCATGGCGTTCAAGGCGTACCAGCTGAATGGGTTCAACATGCCCAAAGTATTTACGTAGCGTAGTCATATCAGCTTCAGTGCGTACACAAAAATCTTGCAATACACACAGCCCCTTGGGCGTCAATTGCCAAATGCCCTTCTCTCGATACGCCCGGCTTTGTGGATCTGTCGCGTTCTCCATAAGTCGACATTGCTGAAATTGTTGTAATAATGTCTTGGCCATGTCCTTTTCCATATTAAATGTTGTCGTTGTTGTCGTACGCAGCAGCTTGGATGGATCATTGGGATCGGGCATACGTGCTGTGTAGGAAAATCGCAGTGACCCCAATGCTTGTATCGCATCATCCGATGAAAAGGTGTTTGGATAATTGCGAAAGAGGTATCGATGCACATCCAATGGTATCTGCACAATAAGTGCTGCAAACAGATCGTGAATATCCTTTTGTATTCCATATACATATGCATGTGAGATCAATCTTGTATATATATAAAGTGCCACTAGGCTTTCCGATCTTGGGCATTGTGGTTTTTGTTTTTCTATGTACCTTGAGATAAGGCCGACCATCAATGGTGAATTTCATCATTGAGGTATATGCCTGTTGTGAGACGTTTGGATCCATTGCAACTGATGAAGAAAGAAAAGGTAGAAAGGACAAGAAGGAGGATGGGAAATTATATAGTTGCACGCGGTCGTCATCGCCGTCCGTGTATCAATGGGCTCGACACGAGACGATGACCACCCATATTTCACCCTCCCCCCGCTTTCTTTCCCCCAACAAGGGGCAGGTAAGGATAGTAAGAGGAGAAAGAAAGAGAAAGAAGACGAGATCTATAAGGCTAGGGGCCCTATTGGGCCAGTCAGCAAACGCTTGGACCTTCATTGTTGTTATAGGACGCTCTCCTGTCCTAAAAGGAAAACGGGGCAACCTTGTGGCTCGCTGTCAATCTCAGAACAGTAACAAAAAACCCATAGAGTAGTAGTAGTAGGATAGACCTGTTTCAACTCTTCATGCTCGTGTATTTGATGACATCTTGATCCCAGCACTTGCATCATTACTTGTCAATGAATGCATCTTCCCCCAATACTATATCATCATATCAATGTTGGAATTTGTTGAATGGCATTCTTGACATTTCAAAATACAAACGACGTGTTTATTCTCCCTAACTGTATTCTGAATGACACCTTTGGAAACGGTAAAGTGTGATCCATTGCGTGACGCTGCGAAAAAAGAACGTATCGCAGTACATGCGTGCGTCATACCGTGTGCTTGTCTATAGCCCCTTTTTTCGCTATCCATGGTGTCTTTTGCCTTTTGTGCTTGATGCACTTCTTGATTAAAACCTTGATCGTATAGCTCGCATCCCACCAACCCCCTTGAGCGAGATAAACTTTCAAAAAGTTGTCTTCTCACAATCTCGCTTAAATCACGCTCACATACATACACATACACTTTCACATACACACACACACGCACATATATAACCGTGTGTGCTGCCTTCCTTTTTCCCCTGCTGCCTCACACCTCGCTTTCTCTTTTTGTCATTACAAGCTCCCTTGTGCGTATGCTTTGCATAGCACGTTTTCCGAGTAACTTTGCAACCCCTTGCATCTTCTTTTCAACCTCACCATGGTAGCTTGTGTATTGTTCTTTTTTGTTGCATTCATCTTTTTTTTTCACTCTATGCGTTGTTGCCAATAATAATGATGCGTCTCCTATTCATGCATCATGGTGGAGCTTTTCTTGCTATACACTCTGTGGCGCTCCGTACATCGGGTAATTTTAGACTGCATATGATCTCCTCAAGCTTTTCAATATAATGTGTAATTATCTTCCCTTCTCCTTGTCCCCTCAATTATCTTTTGGATCTAGCAGCGATCTCGGCAATAACGGTAACAACAACGTTCAAATCCTCTTTCTCCACGTTCGATTGTATTCCATTCTTAGGGATTCCTGGATGATGCGTATCCTTTTTTCGACTACGCCATCTTTTGTTCATTTAGCAAATAGAAAATGCATACACATATGCACCTATCCTCGCAGTAAAGGATCGACGCTGTATGTCACAACATGTAACAGCAGTGACAAGGGGTATATGACAAAAGTACTATCGGGAATAAAAAAGAATGTCTGACTTGTATGTGTGTAGGGGCAAGCGTAAAAGAGAAGAGAGAGAATGTATGTGCATGCGTATATTAAGCGAGCGAAGATAGATAGAGAGAGATAGAGAGGGAAAAAGAGAGAGGAAAAGATTAGAGGAGTGAGGCATATAGTGAAGAAGGGGGTTGCTAATGTGTGCGATAATACGAAAAGGTTGTCATGAGCATTGGTGGACCATTATTGTTTGTGTATGTAAAGAAACACTCACACACACAAGTAATGGTGGCAATCCAATGCCCACTGTAACGCAAAGAGTACTTTTTTGTGGTGATCTCTGCTCTCCTCTTATCGCTGTATGTGTGTAGCTTTGTCTCACCTCCCATTCAATCAATGTCGTCCCGTCCCCCCAACCCCTTTTTTTTCTCGTTGCCCAGCAACCATATCCTTTTTTCTACCATCAGCCCGATATGGCTATTCATATCAATAAAGGTATGCATTTAGTGAGAAAAGAGTTTACACGATGTGGGTGATCTTGACGTCAATAATACGGGTATGTGATCCAGATCCAGTTGTATGGAACAGGGATGATGAAGCTAAAAGCCAACAAACAACAAGTGGTGAACCCAACAAGATGGCATCAGGAGAGTGTCAATAAGTGTTGTCTGTGGATATGAGCTATTTTGGGTTTGTTGACAACATGATCTTGTATCCAAGGTAATGAACAAGAGTAGTCGCGTCTCGTCGGCTCTATGCAACAAGAATCATTATTACATTCAACCCCTTGGTTTGAATTCTTGTCTTTTTTCTTTCTCCTGTAGGCAAGTTTTTTTTTTTTTTTTAGGTCAGCGATGATGATGGTGTTGGGGTCATGAATAGCATGAATGACTGCAATGCTGTGCATGGGCTCAGGTACAACCACCAATGGGGCCAGATACAAGCCACCACCGGGCTATGGGTGGGTTGAGTGTCAACACCGCCAGCAATGAGCTCAGTCGTCTACCCTTGACCTTTTCACAAATACAAAAATGCTGCCCACTGCACGACCACTTTTGAAGGTGTCAGCATTATTACCTCAACGCACATTGGCTCCAGCATCACACCGATTCTTCTCATGCACAACACAACGATGGAATGAAGACAAGCAACAACCACCTGCCGATCAACAACAACAAGGCGAGGAAACCGCTGCTGCTGCTGCCGAAGAGGAACAGGCCGAACCTATCAAGTTATCGCGTAGACGACGACGTTTTCATGAGTGGGTAAAGGATGGCAGTGGTGCACGCTTTGTTCGTCCTTCGCAGGGTACAACCAACTATTTGGGCAGTACGGTAAGCATATATATATGTCATGTCAACCTACCACTTGGATAAACCTTACATGTCTATTCTGTATAGCCTTTCCCCAACAATCCTCTTTTCCAACCTCGTCCACCACTCTCAGATCAACGTCGCCAAGAGATTTATGACACATATGCTTCAGATCCCCAAGAATGGTCCATTCGTAAACTCGCAACCAAGTACAACATCTCAATGCGTCGTGTTGAAGCTATTCTCAAGCTCAAGGAATCTGAAAAGGAATTGGAAATGAAGGTACAAGCTATAATGGCATAGGGTATCTATGGAAGGGATGACTCATTGGAGGTGTATTCATTAGGGCGTTGCATTGCAAAGCAAATTTTCCAAGGGCATGGAGAAGCTTATGGGTGCTGATCAAACAGTACAAATTCTTCAGGAACCACTTGTCGACTTGTTCCCCAAGGTCAAAAAGCCTACCTTCAAGTTGGTTGAGGAACATGAGTCATTCACAGAGAAGGTAATGTCATTGTCATAGATAATACAAGATGGGGATTATTGATGTACATATGTATATACACTAGGATGCCGCCAAGGAACTCAATCGTAAACCAATCCGTCAACTTGAGGAGAAGGTGATTGCTATGGAGGAAGCCAAGTTTGCCAAATCCCGTGTTGTATCTGAAGCCACCAAACCCACTACTCCCACCAGCAGCAAACAAAAGCGTTTTGTTATTGTAGACACCAGCCGTTAGAGATCCTTTTTCCCTCCCCTTTTATGTATACTATTCGCATTTCAACAACAACAACAACAACATAAAAAAAACCGAATTCATCAGAGACTACTATTTCTGGAGGTTGACAGTGATCGACGGTGGTACACAATGTTGTGTGTATGTGTTTGTGTGATATAGAATACAACCCCGGCGCTGCTGATCGTCGTCGTCGTTGTCGTTCCTCCCTTTCTTTTTGATACAAGTGTCGTTGTTGTTGCATGGCCTTTTTACAATCCTTATCAAAACGCTTGGTCTTGCGTATCGCAGCTTGTGTGCTTGCGTTGAGCGTGATTAGCACAGTGGTCTTAATGACCAGACCCAATCTACGTAAAAGAAAGATCGCCATCTCACGACCTGCCGTCAACTATCCTCCATTCCATAATCCCGAGCATTTGCATCATCCCAATCCACACTTTAAGGCAGCCTATGTGACCATGACCAAGGGCGACGCTGGTTCGCTTGCCAACTTGCGACTGACTATTCGACAGCTTGAAGATAGTGTGAACCACCAACGACATTATCCTTACATTATCTTCTCCAATGAAGCTCTCAGCACCGAATTCAAGACCTTGGCACGATCCTTATCCAGTGGCGATATGGCATTCTACGATAAATTGGATATCACATATTATGGCTACAGCCCATCCACCAACTTGACCAAAGCTGCTGAAGCACGTGAACGCATGAATGGATCCGTCTTGTTTGGTGAAAGCGAGGATTATCGTTTTGCATCGAGATTTATGGCAGGCACGATTTTTCGACATCCAGCATTACAGGAACTCGATTACTATTGGCGATTCGAAACAGGCACAGAGTACATGTGTCCATTGGCATTCGACCCTTTCCAGTACATGTATGATCATGGCAAAAAGTTGAGCTTTTCAATTGCATTATACGAATACGGAGATACCATCCCTACCTTGTTTGAAACTATCATGGGATTCGCTGCAAGACATCCTGATTGGGTCCAATCCACTGCCAGCAAAAACAGTATATGGCCCTTCGTACTCGATGACAAGAAAACTTTCAACATGTGCCATTTTTGGAGCAACTTTCAGGTAACAAGACAGTAACAGGATGGATGGGATCATGTGTATTGATGTCGTCTATTAGATTGCCGATCTCAGTTTTTTCAGGAGCGAAGCATATCAAGCTTATTTTGATTACTTGGATAATTCCAATGGCTTCTTTTATGAACGATGGTAAGTAAGGGAACAATCACAACAAGGAAGGAAACAACTGATTGACTATCATGTTCATGACATGCAGGGGAGATCCGATTGTATTATCAATGGCTGCAGTTTTGTTTCTGGAAAAGGAACAGGTGCATTTCTGGGATGACATTGGATACCGTGTTGCTGGTTACTTTACCCATTGCCCGGCTGATTACAAGCAATGCAGTTGTAGACCCCAAGAGAATTTCGACAATGATGGTTATAGCTGTCTCAGCAAGTTTCAATAATATATTCCCCTCACAAAAAATTGCTTTTACAAATGATACAAGTATTATTGTTGATATTCATCATGGGCGCCATGGAGACTTTTGTGAGGAAGAAGAGGAAGGGTTGGTATGGTTACCACGCCTGGCAGAGGAAGATGAGCCATTGGGTGGATTGGTGGTTGTGGTGGTGGTGTTGGTACGAATAGCTCCTGATCTGGATGAAGATGCGGATGGATCCTGGTGAAAATGATGATGATGATGATAGTGAATTTGTGATGGCACATTTTCTGAATCATCTTCTTCAACACGTCGACGATGATGGAGGGAGGAAGTGGAGGATGATGAAGATGATTGTACACTCACAAGATCACGTTGGGCTTCAATACGACGAAGACTATGTCGACCGCTTGACACCTTGGATGCTGGCATGGTCATGTTGTTGGACAAGGAACGGACATGGCCCATGGGCTGTGTTACCGCTCCTGCTGTAGTACAATCATGACGATGATGATGAGGATAACCAGTGCTGTTGTTGCTACTGCCGGTAGGTGCCGAGATCTTGCGTGTGCGATGAGGATGTGCTGTTGAGGCACCATGTGTATGTGTGCTGCTGCTTGCACGAGGCTGTGGATTGATCATGATGGGTGGTGGTGCTGGTAATGAAGGTGAGGTAGGTGACATACTACGATGCGTATTTGTTGGTGGTGATGGCACACGAGTAATTGCATCATTGTTGTTGTCGAAGGATACATGTTGCTCTTGCTGCTGCTGCGATTCCACCAGATAGGGTCCATTATGGCGCACTTCGTGCTGCTGCTGCTGTTGTTGTTGTTCTTCTGGTTCACACACGTGTGCCATTTCTTCTTCAACACCAAGAACACGTCCAACATTGTCAAGCACAACCAAACCAAATAAAAGGGACCAACGAGCTGCAGTTTGCAAACACCCTTTGACAGCAGCAACACGACGATAACGAGGGGGTTGGTCAATCCCCTTTTTAGTGGCATTATCATCAGGCAGAGGTGTGGGTGGCGTTGTTGCTGGCTGAAGAGTATGGGCCGTAGCAGTGGATTGTGAAGAAGAAGGGATGGATCCAATCATCTTGAACATGCTTACTTGCATTTGGAGCAGCACAATGGTGGTAATCGATGGAATTCGCTTTTTGGGTGTGGATCCTGGTGGTGCAAGAAGCATATCTACGTGATTGGCATGCTCTATGGCAGCAAAGGCATCTCGTCTTGCATGATCATATAAGACAACGATGCCTAGATTATTGGGAGAAAAGGCTTGATGCGACGTTCTCTTGATCATGATGACCAAGGAGAGAGAGAAAAAAACGCAATGAAAGAAAAAGAAAAGGAGTGGGTTGTTTATAAACCAGGAATCGTGTGTGTATACATGCACTTGTACTTTGTCTCACCCCCATTCACCATTAGCCATAAATCTTCTGTTTACCGACCTTCAACCCATTAGAAAGAGAGGTGGAGACCCGTGTGTGTATCACCATCATTTTCTTCGGGGTCTACTTCCGAGATTGCAACACACCTTTTTTACCTTTCCTGCTGCATCACTAACCACACCTTGTCATTGATAAAATGCTAATAGCGTTGAGCTTTCGTTTGTTTATTGGAGTCATGCACTTGTTTCGTTAGTCCCATCCCTCGTGTGAAAACGCCATGATGCCTATCATCAGTGCATTTTCCTTTTGCTTCATACATACAGTGTTGCACATGAAGAGCTTATCGGCGATGAATATCTATTACCACCAAACCAGCAACATCAGATCACAAGAGTAGCGTCACCATGCTGCTGTATCATCCATGGCAATAGTACGCGTGTCTCATCTACGCCATGTATACTGTCGGCTGCATATCTATTTGGAGCATGAGACATGTTATGATGTCGAATGGTGCCGATATAACCCGCTCAATTCGCTTTTTGTTGCTGTAACACCGATCTTGTAATATGCGCAGAGGCCGCCTTGTCATACCTTTGGCTTCATTTTCCATCATACTCCGTTTTCCTAATCACATGTGTAATGAAGACGTACCAAAGACAATACCATATGGTCCAAGTTGAAATGCTCTGATGAAAACCTCGTTAAGAGTGCGCAAAGACAAGCAAAAGTCACGTGATCTCAAACCCATGTCGTAGGTCATGTGACCACGTGACCTAGCTTTTGCTCGTTCTTTCTAGAAGCCTTTTCCTTTTGATGCTGGCATTTGCTAGAAGCCCTTTACTAGCACCTTCCACATCATTCATAGAATTATAACATTGAACATATATATATCATGAGTATCCTTAGCAATAAAGATCATCACTTATTACAGCAATATCAAAAGTATTATCATTGGCCACTGATCTAATCAGCCATACGATAACGACAATTGGTAGCTGATGGCTTTTAATCAT